>QLNU02010967.1:13314-25673 GCA_006491805.2 Dysdera silvatica
GTCATGTGAAACTAGCCCGTTTGTGACGCCAGCACCCATTATTTCTAACTGTTCCATCAGACTTCTTTTTGTGAAAGAACAGTGTATATAAATGCGTTTCATGAAAAACTAATTGCCAAATAATGGTCAACACACAAAGCAACAGGGAAGAGTTTTCGTGGGGGAATTCATTATACAATAATTTTCGACACCCACATGTAAATAATCTCAAACTAGAGATTTTATATTTAGGAGAAAAGCCACGCTGTCCCCATCCTGGATTAGAACCAGGGTCCCTCCACTGAGCCCTGTCTTGACCGCTAGAAGAACAAGGACAGGAAAAATGCTCTGTTTCTCCATATATAAGGATGTAAGATATTATCCTTCTCAGGGATAACACAATTGCCTAATAATGGTAAACACACAAAGCCACCAAAGAGGTTTTTTTGTGAGTATACTCACTTTACTGTGAGAAGACTCACAAAAAAACTTGTTTCAGTGTCTTTGTGTGTTAACCATTGTTTGGCAATTGTGTTATCCCTGAAAAAGGTAGCAATATCTTACATCCTTATATATGGAGAAAGAGCATTTTTCATGTCCTCGTTCGTCTAGCGGTCAAGACAGGGCTCAATGGAGAGACCATGGTTCGAATTCAGGATGGGGACAGCGTTTCTTTTTCTCCTAAACAAAAAATCCCTAGTTTTAACTTATTTACAAGTGGGTGTCGGAAATTATTGTATAATGAAAAACTAAGCAGATCAAAATACCTTCATTAGGACATTTTCGTCACTTTTAAGGGATCAAGCATTTTTTCATGTTTTGGGTCATTTTATGGGCGTTTTTTCGATATTTTCAGATCATCAATTTGCATTTTTTAATATTTTCAATAAAACAAGCATTTTTCCATGAATTTCACAGATATAAGTTGAGAGGAGCTTCTCTATGTTTAAGTCTTTATTAGCTGATAACCGTAAATTGTTTCGTTTTAAAAATCTGCACATATTTATGATCGATATAGTGCAATTCTGAAATAAAAATTTCCCGTTTTGCTATGGCTAATTTGAAATACTGAATAACTTATTTTTTTGTAAGTTTTAAGCTTTTCAAGGTGTTTTTTATTTATTTATTTTTTGGTATAGGGCGGTCTTCTTTTGGATTTTAGATTATAAATGCATTTTTCATAAGTCATTTTCGGACTTTTTTTTTTAGGTCATCAAAATCCTAGCCCTAGCAATTACATTATTTTCAAAAATTAATCATGCCTGTTTTTCAAATTTTTCAGCGTGGCTAACTGAAGGAGTTGACAGTACTCTTATATCAAATTCAACAATTTATGCAATATAGAAAAACAAACAGAGTATTTCTTAAAGATCTGCTGCCTACCTGATTTTTTACGATTATTACTTGATCTTTGAGAGAAGCGTTTGTTTTCAAGAGTTCAGAATTTTCTTTTTCCCTGGTTTTCGCCTTCTCTTCTGTCTGTTCAATCCTCTTTTCCATGTGTTTCACTTTCTGTTCTTCTCTAGTCTTAAAACGCTGCTCGTCAGTCAACTAAATTTTGTTAAAAATGAATATTGTTAAAAACAATACAAACTCAAATAAAAATTCCAAAAATAATTGCCTAGATGAAATACAAAACATCAATTCCTTTTTTTTTTAGTGATGAAATTCTTCCAGTTCAGTTCTAATTAGAGATATGGAGTGGGAATGTTAACTCATTAGTACTCTTAAAAAATTATCAGAGGAGGTTCGAGCCAAAGCAACTTGGTTTAAAGGTCATAACCGTAATCACTAACTCACTAGGTTATTTATACCAAATAACATGCACACTTATTACACTGGACACCTTTCACAGCAACAATGATACAATGAACTGAATTGTTTGTACTCAATAGTGGCAAGGACAGTAAAGGTCGTGCTATGCCAGGATTTACAGTTTCGCAAGGACTCGGAACCCTTGGAACTAGGGATCCAATTCCTGGACTACAATGAGCAGTTAGTCGGTCAGCGTTCCTTTTATGGCACCATTGGAAGATGGCATGCTAAGAGAAACGGGTTACTACTGCATAAGAATAATGAAAAGATATCTTTGATAGAAACAATGTCAGTTTCATAGCAACAATATCATCAATGATTCCTTTGACAGCAATAATTGACTAAAGCTTGCCACAATGGGTAAGATTCTGCAACTTGTCAGAATGTGAGACACAAAGGAAAAGTAGAAAAAGATTAAGAATAAGAGAATTAACTAGAAGGTAAAAAGCAGACAAAGAATAATAATAAAATTAAATAGAAAGGTAGAAAAAATAAAAAAGAAAGTAAGGTGAAAAGTCTTAACGACTGTATAAAACTCATAAAATTTCAAGGAGTACTGTTCCCTTTACTAAACCAAATGTTGGGAAAGTACACTACAGGGCATATACACTTTCTAACTATTTAAATGTTGTGACACACCTGCAAGGAATGTGTATGTGCACTGCATAGCACCCCAAAGTACTCTACTTAAGGTTTACAGTTACTCTTTTCTCAAAAGACTGCAGTAAGAAGGTAAGGTAACGTAAAAACAAATGCATCAAAGCCTCAGTGATTATGTCTACCATCATTGAGAGTGCTGATTGACTCCAAGTAAGCTTAGCTGTACGATGGTTCGAAAGTCATGTTAAATCATTAGTCCTGCTCCAGTTGACTCGCGGTGCTCTAGGTAAAGCTTAAAACTGAGGTATTTGATTAGTCACCACTGACCAGAAGGGGCTTTTTTATTAAAGACCACTGCATTGAAGTTAGCAGCCACTTTCGCGTGGCCACGAAACCTTTATATATTACAGCCTTAGGAGGGTTCGTTTGATCAACATTTTTCATGAAGAATAATAAGTAGTTTGCAGTTTCAAAATGTAACCTTCCTGCAGAGTCAAAAAGGACAGGATTGCATTGGGAAACAAAGTGGCGAGTGTGATGGAGAACGAAGTCATATTTTTATTCGCCATTCCCCAATATTTATTCGCTCTGAGGCCGGTGGCGACCATGGATTTTAACCTTTAGCTCGAGGGATGCAAATTATACAAGAAACACATTACGGTAGACACATGTAAAAAAAAAAAAACATTTAAAGAAGCTAAACACAGTAGTGGACAATCAATAGCTGAATGTGGCAATGTGATGTTCAATATGTGATAATGGTTATGCTATGTAACTTATACATAAAAATATCTGGTCTAAGGTAACAGTCCTCAGAATGTGGGAAGAGAGCTATGCTTAAAGCAACGATACCATTAAACTTAGTTAACAGAATGTGACCTTTGCCGTATCTTATCTCAAAGCATATGTAATAGGTTTGATGTTTTAAATTTTATAATTTCAGGGCAGCTACGATTATACTTTAAGTAAAAGTAATTTAGTGGACTTACAGTTTTCTGAGGCAGTTGAATGTCTAGGTATCTGAAGTATTTGTTGACTAGGCAATCAAACGCTGGAATACGAATTCATGATATGTTGTATAAAGAAGCCTAATGTAGTTACTCATTTCCAACAGAAAATAGCTACTCCACCAATAATTTTGTTTGTATTTTATATATGGTGCCTTAACAAGGGTACTTAAACAGATCAACCATAATTTTTTCAAACAACGAACAACATTTCTGGGCATATTTGATTTTCAATTTATATTTGGAATGATTCAAAAATTCGGTGCTATATTTACTTGAGAAGACAGCTGTAAAGATCTATCCTTTTCCGACTTCAATAGCTGTTTTAGGTTGCTGAGCTGTGATTTTAAGGAATCTACAACACTCTTTGCTGCAGATGCATCAACAGCAGTACGTAAGTGAACATCTTCAAGTCTAGCTTGTATACCTTGAGCCTGAAATGAAAAAAAAATAATAATAAATTGACCTCAAGTAATACAGACCTAAGTTATTTTATATGTTACATATATAATGAAAAAGTTCACAAAGAGCCACTCATATTCATCTAAAAAATATGCCCCGTATGCTGCATACTAGTACAGAAGCGTGGAACCATGATTAGTTATAAAAATGGTGTAGATCTGAAGCTTTCTATTCGAGAATTTTATATTTGGATCATAGGCACATGCAAAATGTTCATAAAGGGGGAGCTACAACTCATATATTCCTATGTTAAATATACAAAATTTCATTGCTTAACCCCCCATCAGCAAACGCCAGTGATTTGGATAATGAGAGAAGAGGGCTGAATAGGCTTTATGGAGCATATTAAGTCCAATACTTCCTTGGAGAGACCTTCACAGCGGCGGAACGATGACTGAATATGGCGATGGTGATTAATATTCATTTATATTTAAAAAATTAAGAGCAGCTATAATACTGCATAAAGACATACAATTCTCCGAGGAATCCAAATCTATATTGTCTAGGAAACTGAACACCGAATGATGGTGAACAGAAAAAAATGGCACACATTACACAGTACCACTGAAATTGAACTCATTATCTGCATGCTACCATAAGGCTAATGATAATACTAATACAGTCAAAATTGTATGTCCGTCGATTCACTTTGAAAGGCCTTCTTTAACATGTATTCTATGATGGACTGATACCGATGCATTTTTTTTTAATTAATAAAAATTTTGAAAGCACACCAAAAAAGTAGCCATGTATAGGAGGTTCCTAAGCTGCAAATAAATTTAAAGTACACAATAGCAGAAAACTTTGCTTATATGACAATTTAGGAAAAATAACAATAACCTCACACATTAATTAATGTTATGTTAACCATATGATCACTATTTTATAACACAACTGAATCAATTACTTCTCCAAGTTTGGCTTTAGCTTCTGCAAGCTCAGCCTCGACTTTGGCATGACGCTTGATTAACTCGTCATTGTCAGTCATGAGCTTCATCTTCAAAAGCTTTTCATGTTCAGCAACACGTTCCGTTGAGATTAATTTCCCATGAAGCTCTTGAACTTCTTCCTAATAAAATTGAGGTCTTTTAAAGCATATGTTGAGGACTTGGTAAGATTTATTAGTGACCAATTATGGCCTCAACGTTGAGAAATCATCAGCATATATAATCAACAATAAACAGAATGCTGGTCTAACCCAACAAAAAATTTCAGTCGTACATCAAATTAAAATAAATAATTACCTTCATGTGAGAAATAGCTTCTTGATGATCAGTAACAGATCGCAACTGGAGTTGTAAATTTGCTTCATTCAGTGATTGTTGCAGTTGTTGTTTGCTTTCCTGTAGATTTTCTATCAGCCTTTTGTTCTCTTCCATCTGAAACATCAAAACACCCAAATAAAACTGCACAATTCATTAATTGAGCCGTTCTCTTTGAAAGTGGTGTAAGTTCATTTTCGACAAAAAGTTAGTTAATGATAATAATGAATGCAATCTGCTACGAGCTTTTTATCTATAAACAGTTCCTAAAAAAAAATCCTTCAAAATTTTCAGCGTTTTGTCAATATAAATTTACATAATTAATGAAATTACAAATATAATTACTTTGAAAGTGGTATAAGTCCACTTTCCGCAAAGACATAATATTTAATTCAAAAATTATACTACATAATTTCTCTACTTCGTTTTTATATGTGTGGCAACACTGTTAATGACATAAAAATTTTCGTTCATTCACTGTAATTTTGGTACTTCCCCCGTTTATTGTAGAGCATATATAGAGCATTACCCCTAATGACATTACCTGAAGAAATATTGAAATAAAGCCTTTTTATTTTGTTTCTTTGACATATTTAATAAAAATTTCATAAAAAAAATTGATTCAATTGAAATCCCATATTTAATATTTCATAAATATGTGATTTTCACATTTTGTTGACTTTGAAAGTGGTGTGAGTCCATTTGAGGTCATCAAAAGTATAAATTTCTTTTAACTAATACTTTAAAAATGATCACATTAAAAATTTAAATCAATTTAATATTTAAAAAACATAAAATGAGCATATTAACATATACCAATATTTTTCAAACTATTCAAATACAAACCCTTAAATATCTCCATATAATATAAAATGGACTTGCACCACTTTCAAAGAAAACGGCTCAATTCTTCATGTCGCATTTTCTTTCTTCTCTTTTGGTTTAAACAATAACTTACCTTTGGCTCATAGAAATCTGACAAGACGAGAAAGATGACCAAGCCTCAAGCTGAACTCAAACCAGTGCCCATTAAGTTTCTGCCTTAATGCTTAGACCACTAAGTCACTGAGATTAACCATGCAGTTTTCTTCCAATTACGTTTGTTAGACAAAAAGCAACTTTAATTAAAGAAGAGGTTGTAAAGTGATTATTCGTGGGAAATAGCTTATACTGAATACGAAATTTGATTTCATTTGTCTGGCTTGTGGTTATTCATTCTAGATTGTTCTCCTTTTTACTCAAACTTTTATGAGTCAAAGGTAGATTCTAATCGAACTAAAAAATTTTGGATATGCCAAAATTTCTTGGGATTAACCCCACAACAGCTTTCATTATTCAACTGGTAAAAACTTCCTCTCTGATATAATTCATGCTTTAACTTAAAAAGACGCAATTACGATTCCCAATGTTTCTGCTTAACATATAAAATACCATGTAAAATAAAATGAGTTAGGTAAGCTTATTGTATATCGTTTTCTTCAATGCTATCGATTGAACATATCACATACACTGCCATAACTATTCTTATGAATTTACATTCCTTTCAAACTCCACTAGACTGTTGTGAGAGACTTCCCCTTAACTGGTTCCATTTTAATTATCCACCACTTCAATAAACCCCTCCATGATTTTGGTTTGGTTTGTTTGTAGTTTTATGGCTCACGGACTACTGTTTTCCGAGGAATCCGAACCTCTTAAGGCCTAGGGAACCAAACCCCGGACTACAGTGAGCAGTGCGATCTTTATGAGATCTCTGAGTAAGCGTTCTTTGACCCGTTGGGAGTCAAACCCAAGCTAACGGTGCACTAGGCAAACATGTCACCACACTGTGCCACCGTAGGGCCATGAACCCCTCTATCCACTTCACCAAAATCAGTTTTCACTGCTTATTTTTATCAGAACACTTGCTTGCCATCCAATCTTTACCTCAATTTTTAAAATAGTGCTACCGCATTTTGTAGCTATATATTTATTCTTGTTTAGATAATAATTAAATCATTTTAAAAAGCAATTACGTTTGAAGTTCTTACTTACAATACCTCAATTTTACCAATCCTATGAATCAACTCAATTTTCAAATTACCAGTCAAATCACTAATCAGTCAAGATCCTATCATGGCCAGTTAAGAAGGGATCTATTGTACCCTCTTAAAATACAGTAACTATGTAAAAATATTTCACTGCTGGTATAGTATTTTTTGTCGTAAGCAATTACAGGGTATTGATTGCTTGAAATTGGAAAGGGGTTTCTCTATGGTGTGGAAATCTAAGACTTGACCCCAGAGTGCAAGCTGATTTTTTTATTGTCATGTAGTCTGTGTTTTTATTTCCTAAAAGGCAAAGATTTGGATTCTTCAGAAAAGTGCAGGTCTTGTATCTCAGTAAGACACTGATTAGATTTGTACATAATAAATTGGACTAGCTGATGATAAAGCACAAACAGATTTATGAAGAGGAAAAACTAACACAGTTTTCCACTCCTTTCTTATATAATACATTCGGCATCATTAGGATACATGCTCATTAGTTAACATAGTTAAACCCTAATTCTAACTGCATAACTAAAAATAAGTTCTTCAAATTTTCATGAACCTTATGGCAAGCAAATTAGTTGAGAATCAGATATGACCTGTTGTTGGTTCAAAAAGTGACGTTGAAAAACACTTTGTACCTCTCGTTTTAATTCCTCTACTTGTACATGCAGACTATCATAATCGCCTTGAAAATGTTCCTCTTGTTGTTCCTTTTCCTGAAGAACATGTTCCAGTTCTACACATTTTTCCTGAAACTCGTCTTTCATTTTCTTCAATTTCACAATTTCCTCTAAGTAACTGGAGTTCTGTTGATAGGTTAGTGCTAAAAGGAATGAGAAAAGAAAACAGAATGAGATACCATTAACAATTTTTTAAAAAACATTCACGTGTCTTTTATTTTATTATCATTATTTATACAGTAGACTTGTGTTATAATGACTTTGAACAGACCCCACTGTAGGGATTTTATATTGAATTTATAGTAGAATAGGATCATACCTATAGAAAAACTGCTGATGTTTAATTACTTGATTATTATATCGCAATGGGTCAGTCACCATATCAAGGATTGCTATAAGACAAGTCTACTGTTGTTATATTTTGCATAGTGATAATTTTTACAAACTTTCATGTTCTGCTTTTTTCTTAGCCAGCTGTTCTTTCTCAGACTTCAAAAGATCAATCATGGTGTTCTTACGCTTCAAGTCTACCTTGGCTGCTTGTATTTCTTTTTGGTACTCCTAAGTTTTAAACAGTGCATAATAGATATTAGGGAGTTTACAGAAGGCAGGGAAATTACAGCAGGTATTAGTCAGTTTATAGAATATATTAGGCAGTTTATGAAAGACACTAGTGGATTTACAAAATAAATTAACCAGTTTATTGAAAACACTAGTGGGCATGGATGCAAAATGTGCCATATTCTGATATTCTGACTACCAGACAAAATTGGCCACCAGCAGACAATTTCCCAGGCTGGGGGAAAATGAAGAAAAAAAAAAGAGGACGAAAGAAAAAATCTTTTTTTTTTTCAGATTGACTGCCAACGCAAAAGTTTAGGGGGAGCCAGAATTAAGAAAAGTTGCCATTTTATTAACATTTTTTGGTGCTATAAAATATTTAGGGAGGGGAGGCCAGGCCCATCCTATCCCCTCTTCCTATGGGCTTGGATAAAAGGGCCCCAAAAGTGATTAGGTCCAAGGACTACAAACACGTTAGGACATCGCTGCCTATTATTGTGACATAAAACTCACCAGACAAATTTTGGTACCACTGCCAGACAGTTTGGAACTTTATGCATGTATGCTAGTGGGCTTACAAAAGATATTATTGAGTAAATAGTAACTATGTAAGACAAAATAAATGGAAAATTTTGAAAGTTGTAAATAGAGTAGTCACATTGGCACTTACAGCTAATTTCTTCACCATCTTCTCTGCTTCCAAATGCACCGATGGTTGTATTTTGTTGGTCTGTTCCATGTGAGCTCGCATGTAAATTGGGTTAATTAAAATATATACATACATTGATTGAGAGATACAATATGATAAAAGATCAGTCAATTTATTTCGTGTGACATCATGTGGTTATACACACAGTAGATAAAATAGAAATTAGTCTTTTTTTTTTTTTTATTCTGAAAATTCAAAGCATTAAACAAAATGTGGGGGGAGGATTATGTAACACCAGTTTAGAAGTGTTAATGTAATATTTGAATGTCCAGAAGGTTATTTATTTATAAATGATAAATAGTAATGATATAATTTAATAAAAAAGGATACAGGTAAGTAATTTCATTTTCCAAAAAATACACTTGCTGTTGCAAATTATCGATGTATAATGACTGTGTTGAAATAACTTCATCTTGACAACAAGATGTATCACCAGACATGTTACTGAAAAAAAAATTAAGCTCACATAAATTATAACAGACATAATAATACTGACAAAACAAAAGAAATAACCTGGGCATTTTAGTTGCAGGGGGTGTGGAGTATAATTAAGTCTTCTTCGGTTTTTTTTTATCTTATATACATTACATTTAATGATTATATTCACCATTATACATATGCAGTGCTAAGCCAATTTAATATAGCCGACTTGCATTTTTACAAACCTCTTGGTACTAGTGATGTGCGATTACGAAATGTTCTTACAATCAAATGAATCACAATTGACTCAAATTTATAATTGAGTCAATAATCAATTGCTCAATGAACTTAGCAATCAAGATGTTCAATGATAATTGCCAATTACCATCGAATATCTCCATTTGAACTTCGAATAATTGAGACAATAAATGAAAACATCTTGCAATTATGCATCACCACTTGAGATTCTAAAATAAGTTTGCGAAATCAAGAGTTTATAAATGGGAATAACATTTAAAAAAAAAAAGAAAGTATAATTCTCATTACAGAGTTGTTTAAAAATTGTTTGCAACATTTTTTTCCTATACAAAACTACGATATTCACAAAATGTAGGTCAGCTTTTCCTTCTCTTACTTTTACTGATAACTTTAACTTATTCATTGTATGATATTATTACCCTCCGCAGGGATAACACAATTGCCAAATATGGTCAACACAGAAAAGCCTCCGGGGCGAGATTTTTGTGAGTTTTCGTGGGGGAATTTATTATACAATAATTTTTGCCACCCACGTTCATATAGCTCAAACTAGAGCTTTTTTATATTTGGAGAAAAAGAGGAGCCGTCCTCATCTTGGATTCGAACCAGGGTCCCCGCGTTTAGCCCGCGGTGTCTTGACCTACTAGACGAACGAGGACAGGAAACAACGCTCTCTTTCTCCGTATATAAGCATGTAAGATATTATTACCCTTCACAGGGATAACACAATTGCCAAATAAAGGTTAACACAGAAAAGCCTCTGGGGTGAGATTTTTGTGAGTTTTTCATGGCGAAATTTATTATACAATAATTTTTGCCACCCATGTATATGTAGCTCAGACTAGACTTTTTTGTTTCTGGAAAAAAAGAGGCACCGTCCCCATCCTGGATTCGAACCAGGGTCCCCACGTTTAGCCTGCGGTATCCTGACCTACTAGACGAACGAGGACACCACAGGCTCAACGCGGGGACCCTGGTTCGAATCCAGGATGAGTACGGTGTCTGTTTTTCTCCAAAAACAAAAAACTCTAGTATGAGCTATATATATATATATGTGGGTAGCAAAAATTATTGTATAATAAATTTTCCCACGAAAAAACCCGCCCCGGAGGCTTTTATGTGTTGACCATTATTTGGCAATTGTGTTATCCCTGTGAAGGGTAATAATATCCTGCATCCTAATATACAGAGAAAAATGCATTTGTTCTTGTACTCGTTCATCTATTAGGTCAAGACACCGCAGGCTCAATGCGGTGACCCTGGTTCGAATACAGGATGAGGACGGCGCCTCTTTTTTTCTCCAAAAACAAAAAGCTATAGTATATACGTGGGTGGCAAAAATTATAGTATAACTAATTCCTTACAATGGAAGTTAAATACTGCAGCTCATTAACAAATTCCGGTACCAAAACTACCACATGCCTTTACCTATTAAATTCAAAGTATACACGCCTATGTCAAGTTTAGCTTCATCCTGCACCATATCAGTTTCCCAAATGAGGCCACCGACCAAAATGAACAGTACCGATCTCTTAAATGTTTCAAACTTTCAATTAGTATCCTCCTAAGTCCCTAAACCTTAAATCAGAACTCTGTTGAATCGCAAAAAAGGGTGTTACTACAAAACACAGTAACATTGGCAACTTTTTTACAAATTCAACATGGGAGGGGGGGGGATACGGATGGATGTTATTATGCACCATCGACCATTCTGGAAAATAGTTAAAAAAGGAAGAGAACAAAAAAATTTTAAACCATTAAAAAAGGTGAAAAAGAAACAAAAACTCACATAAAATTGAAGTATGTATAAAACTAATGCCCCAGTACTTTTCCTGAATTAGTAGATGCCTAGATGGGGGGGGGTTATTTCCCCATTCATCCTTACTGGCATTGAACATAGATCCTGCATCTTTCTGAATCTGCGAATCTTACAAAAGTTTCGCGTAAAAACATAGTTATACCTAAAGTAATAAAGCTTAAAATTCAGCTATTTGATTAGTGGCCATTGGCCAGCAGGGCCCTTTTTATTAAGTGCCATTTCATTTGAATTAGTTGCTACTTTCGTGTGGTCACAAAATCCATTATAATTTTTCTGTATATTAAATAAACATGATTTTATAAATAAAAAATAACTTCGACTAACTAGTCTTGCATCTTTTATATCCCTAAATGTTTTGTTCTAATTATCTTTATTCTCTTAATATAATGAAAGATAAATCACAGGAATATATATATATCATCATCATATTCAACCATTATCTATCCACTGCTGGATGAAGGTCTCTCCAAATGCTTTCCACACAAGTCGATCCTGAGCAATTCGCTTCCATGTCACCCCCCAACTTGTTTCCTTATTTCATTCACCTATCTAGTTTGAGGACGTTTTCTAGGTCTTCGGTGGTCTCTTGGAATCCAGTTCAGAATTTCTGTTGTCTTGATCAGTTCTTCTTGCAATATGCCCAGCCCATCGCCATTTCAGCCCTTTTACTTTAACAATGATGTCCTCTACTCTAGTTTGCTCTCTCACTCAAGTGTTTCTCTTTCGATCTCTCCTAGTTATTCCAAGCATGCAC
>QLNU02010968.1:0-21050 GCA_006491805.2 Dysdera silvatica
CCAGTACTTTTTAAAAATTTAAAAACGTGTGTATGGTCAGCATGGTCATTTAAAATGTCAGAGAGTGATGAAGAGTTAAAAGTAAGAGTGCGAGCAAGTCTATGATAGGGGCATTGAGTTAAAATGTGTAAAACACTTATGGGTTCATTGCACACTTGGCAAATTGCATAGAAAGCAATCTGATTGGCGAGAAGGTGATGTTTTGCCGAGTTCCAAGATCGAAATAATTCCATTGAAAAAAAAAATGGCGTTTTCTTTGGCGAAATCAGATTGTATGTGAGTCAAAAAAAAACGTGAATAATTACAAAAGACCATGATGTTGTTGTCAAAACCTGCTACTTCCTGAAAATGCCCCAACATAAGAAATGTAATTGAGCAAACGTCTTTAAAAGTAATGTATTCTTCAGATATTCAAATCACTTAAGAGTTAAATCACGTAAGTTAAATAATACATGCATATAGACATAACTTGGGTACAAGGCAAACGATGTTGGCAAATACCCCCCGCCCAAAAAAAACTTATATTTTTTAAAAACTTTTATGAAGGTAATTGAGTTATGAATTCAGAAGTATCTGTATGTTGTATATAATAATGTTGCGCCTACAAAAGCAAAATATGGGGAAATAATTATCTAGAGAAAAAATATTTTTCTATAATTAACTATAATTTGCTTCATTTTAACATTTCAAGTATCTTATTGTATATATCAGATAATCTGATAATGAAATTTAAATAATATTTAACTCCTTTGAAAAATGAACCGGTCATTCGATTTAAAATTTTCGGAACTCACAACAATTTTTCAAGTCGGCGACTATGATCCTGGATAACTTTGATTTTCTCCTTTTGACAAAATTTTCCGTGAAAACTCATCATGATTGCAAATTGACGTTCAAATAATAAGTTAGATTGAGATCAGGGCCGGCGCAAGCAAACTTGGCGCCCTAGGCGAACAGTTTGCTCCCCCCGCCCCCACACTTCAAGAAAATCGACCCGTCAACGTAAATGAAATAGAAAAATAATAATAAACTTACCAGAAAAAAAACAGAAACAGAAAAAAATATATATATATAGTTTTAGTCGCTTAACCCACTCCTTTACGAACATCATACCAAAATATGTGTTTATAGGTAGAAAAAAGAAAATTAAATTATTCCTCTTACAACTATACAAAAAGAGGAGTGTCAAAACTTTATCTATATTGAATTATTTTTCATTTATTAAGAAGTTTCTCTTTGGTCAACATGGTCAGGGGCCGACTATGAATATTGAGGGCACCGGTCGAACTTTCATTTTGGGGCCCCTTGACGCACGCATTGGATATACATTTGAAAAATGCGCACACCCTTATTCCCCATTTAAAAATGTAGGCAAGACTATGCTTTTTATTCCCACTTTCACGTCAGTGTCGTATGTCCAAAAATGCACTTGCAGAGCTAAAGTTGTAAAAGTTGTGGCAAAAGTTGCGAATAATATGTGGTATCGGTGTAACAATTTTGTGTTTTTGAAAACTCTGCTCTTTTATTATCCAATTCTCAAAGCTGTGGTTATAGTAGTTATAATAGTTGTAATTATAGATAATAGCTATGATTTCTCTGAATTCGTTTCATATTGCAAATCTAAAGAAAAAACATTTTTTTGTATTAATTTACTATTTTATCACGTTAAATAAAATTGTCAAATAACATTTTTTGGAGCCCCTCTTTCTGCGGGGCCCCGCGAGCTCTTGCCGTAATCTGGCCCTGAACATGGTCTTAATAAAAATTAAATAATGTCCATTACAAAGCGTATTTTATTAAATTTTGTCTATAACGATATCTTTAACAGTTTATAGAACATCGTTATACACAGATTTTACTGTATACCAAACACAAAGAAATTATTAAAATCATCAATAGGTTAGTTATAATAATGATAGTTCTTGATCAGTGGCGGTTCTAGGATAGAGACAGGGTTATAGTCCCCCAAATATAACCAGATTATATTATTCTGCCGGTGCATATAAATAGGAATTTGTGCCCCCGCCACCAAATTTTTTTTGCCTAGATTCGCCGCTGTTCTTGATATACGATCATTAAAAATTTAAAACCAATGAGAGATAATATAGATCCATAATATATAGATTAGAATATTCACATGAATAATGATATTTATTTAATTACACTAAAATACGTGTGCCATAAATTATAAAAGTGAAGCAAAACTTCCTAGCACTTTTTCCAGAGGACGGCAAGCTCAGTGATTAATTTCATTAATTATTTTTATATAAATTTTAAGAGTATACACTTATAAATGCATTTGAAACATTATGTAATCTTAGAGTTCAAATAAATATTACTTACTTGTGAAATATAAATGGTAACTGGCATGTTTTTACATCTTTCTTGTTTCGATAATGATGCGGAAGTTTAAAAAAAGAAGTGGGACTTCCAAGTCTCCAGGACTAACTGATTGCATGTAAAAACCATAAAGCCCAACTCCCATAATTTGTACACACTGTGACATCGCCGGTTTTCTTCTGCAAGTGTTCCTACTCATTCCCACTCCACTCCAATCCTCTGGAATCTCCAAAAGAGGCTTAGTTAAGGTTACGACTTAACCAGCGCCATGTGCTCTGGGGGAGGAAATCTTTGATTCCAAGAAAGAATATTTAGGAGGGAAAATGTGTATGCAGCTGAGACGTATAATGCAGAACTATTTATAACTTGACACCTCGTCGATGCTTACTTAGCTAAGAGACTTCAATACCATGAGGTCACGGGGAATAAACCACAAAGTGGGTGTTTAGAGGAAGAGCCCCTCCAAACTTTTTCGTTAAAAATTTGGTTTTTGGTTTTTTTCTGTTCTCGTCTATAAAATCAAAAGCAACCATCGGCGTTACCAGGACAAGTGATAATCCATTTAGTTCCATGTATTTGTTGTTGAGTTTATTTCGATTATCATATAGTTCTGCATTAAGCAACAAAAAGTCTATAGTGATGCCGCCCCAAAAATACTGTCGCCCTAGGCGGCCGCCTAGTTCGCCTTATGGTCGCGCCGGGCCTGACTGCGGGGCACCTAATGTTGGGAAAATCCCATATATTTCAGAGTAAAAGTTGTTTGTAAGTTTCTGGAAGTGGTTGTGATGTATTAATGGCTTTCCCATGTAGTTTCTAAGTTTCCCAAGATTCTAAGAAGAGTCTACTATTCTTGTTTGTGATGTGCCGGTGTAGTATTTTTGTTGAGTTCCAGTCGGGTTCCTGTCAGAACTAAATGGGTCGTACGAAACAGAACAGAACAATGAACTCCCTTTCCTAGACGTTCTTGTACACAGATCTCACGATAACTCAACCTTCACCTCAGTTTACCGTAAACCCACACATACAGACAGATATTTCGATTTTAAATCTCATCATCCAACATGCCACAAAGCTTCCGTTGTTAAAACATTAAGTCTTAGAGTGAATTCTCACTGCAGTAATGAAACACTTTCAAACACAGAAACAAAACACACACACACGGCACTTAAAAATAATGGATACCCTAAACGATTCATTCTCAGAAACTGTAGACCCAATAGTACATCTTTAAACAATACATCTCACACCCGCATATCTATTCCATATATTCACGGCATTTCCGAAACAATCTCTCGCATCCTTAAAGAGGCAAATATCCATACATTCTATTCCCCTGTCACAACACTTCGCAAACAACTTACAAAAGTTAAAGACCCAGTTCCACCAGAAGATCTCACAGGCGCAATATACCAAATACCATGCAAAGACTGCAACAAACATTACATAGGACAAACAAAAAGAATGATCAAAACAAGAAGAAAAGAACACAAACAAGCACTCGCGAAAGGAGACATAGCCTCACGTCTGGCAGAACACGCTTTACAACACGGACACGAACCCGACTGGGACTCAACAAAAATACTACACCGTCACATCACAAACAAGAATAGTAGACTCTTCTTAGAATCTTGGGGAAACTTACAAACTACACGGGAAAGCCATTAATACATCACAACCACTTCCAGAAACTTATAAACAACTCTTACTTTGAAATGTATGGGACCTCCAAATTAGGTAGCCCGCAGTATGGGTTTCTCATTGGTCCCTATTGGGGTTCTTCCATGATTCTATTGGAGGCTTCCCATTGTTTCCCACTGGGTTTTTCCATTCTGCGGGACTACTCTGATGAAGGGTTTTCCAGAAATTTCAAGTATAAAAAGAGACAGAAACATAACATCGTCATTACTCCTGATGAAGGACTGCTGTTGACGCGTCCGAAAGCTTGGGTGATCTTTTTCATTGCTATTTTAACAGTGTTTAACCATTTTTTATGTAATTTCCTCCCTGAAAACACTGTATTTTATTTCTAAATAAGTTTAGTTAAACATAATATGTAATATTGCATTTTTATTCTACAATGTGGGGAAATGTCTATAATAAATACGTGGAAAATATAGAATTGTAATGCTATGATAATAGTCGAAATTACAGAAGACAAGGTCAATCTAAACGATCTAAAATAAGAATGGAATTATTTAGAGGGACAGAATTGAATATTCATGCATCAAATATTGGAATAAACTGCCTGAGAGGATATTAAGAATGTAAATCGTTTAAAAACAAACTATATGACCGTCTGTTGAAATAAGGCAGTATGCCAGCAGATTAATCTGGATCCACAGCGTATTAAAATATTATTGTTTACTCTGGACCCGTCACATGGATATGCAGTAAGTGTTGATCTTTTGCTTCTGTATAAATGTAAGTCAAAAATTAATCTTATTCATTCGACACACCCTACAGATCTAAGTGGATCGAATTCTGAAAAATGAACTGAATTCATAATTTTATTTCACCTGTATTACTACCATTTCAGTTTAATGCGTAAACTTTATCCACTTTTGTATCACCGTTTTCTCAAATGAGTCCCAAATGCCGTATGTATAGCATTAATATTAATATGTTTTAATCGTCGGCTCACAGAAATGTTGTTTCAATCAGTTAATGAACTATACACTGTGTTATATTTCAGACATTTAAGAAAATATCAAACCTCAATAGAACTGCAAAACCATTTTGGAAGAGAATCCCGTAGCAAGCTTCGGCTTTATATTTTCTTCCAATTCTAACCCGAATCTTAAATATAAAATCCAGAAGGTTTCTTCTATGTTTTCTCAAATCGCTTATGATATGTGCCTCAAGAAAATGTACACAAAACTGGATTGAATAAACAAATATATTTTGCCACTGTATAAACGTACATCCATAATTCTGTAATGGATAATTGTTCTACAATGAGATAAGAACCAGTTACTATACCGAAATAACAGCTTATTGCAACCCATGTCACAAATAAATATAGTAAACTTCAAATTGAAATAATTTTGGCAAACAAAGTGCGCCGAAGAGGCTAAACTAGCAGCTCTCAAACTATATGCGGCGCAGTTTTCGAACCAATAAAACTACAGTTTGATATGCTAATCCTAGCGAAAAGAAAAAAAATGTGCGAACCAAGTTGTTTAGTTCACAAACCATCCAGTGAGACGTTTCTTTCGGAAATGGTGTTCTGGCTGGCTGTACGGAAAGAGAGGAAGCTAAGGCTTTGTTGAAGCACTGAGATTTGTGATTCTAAAAATTGCATTGAATTTGAAGTTTTAAAATACACTGAACTAATTATTTTTAAAAATGCAGAGAGGGTAATTATTATGATTTCATGAATACATGATTATATCTTAATGTCGCAAGGAGTTGAAGATAGTAAGCATTTTACATAGCTGGTTTCTTTCATGTTGCTTGCTATCATATCCTCTAACCCTCCCGAATAGCGGATAAAATATATATAGTGTTTCAAAATTAATGCAACAAACTTTAACAGGTGATAGAGCACACCGAAACAAAAAATTTTCATCATAGAATGCATGGTCTCAAGTGAAGAGGTTACGCGCTAGAGGTCGCTTTTCCATTTCTTCACACATACGCAGCCTTTCGTAACGCAAAAACAGGACAGGCACGAAACATCA
The DNA here is from genome assembly GCA_006491805.2 of Dysdera silvatica. NCBI lineage: Eukaryota > Metazoa > Arthropoda > Arachnida > Araneae > Dysderidae > Dysdera > Dysdera silvatica. The sequence continues at coordinate 6,021 of QLNU02010968.1, forward strand.
AAACAAATCTTTATTTAAGACAAAACAAACATCAACAACTACATGACACATAAAACACACCGTACTATGATATGAGGTGCACCTGTGTGATGGCCGACAGTTTTTGTGCTGATATCAGGAAGCTCTTCTATCTCAGATAGAACCTCTTTGGACGTGGCCGGCATTCTATCACGACCTATACCGTGCATGACAGAAATGAAGTGTCCCCCTTTGGAACAGTTGGCGATGTAAGCAAAAAAACGTTCCGTAATCGGGAACACTCCTGTTGGGGAAGCACTGTAGGTAAAACCATTGCGCTTCTCTGCCATTACCTTTGTTGAGACCGTAGACAAAATGCATGTCCGTCTTCTCCACATTGGTATACCAATTCATTCGAAGTCGCTAATACATTTGCATGCAAAAACCATCGCTTCTATGCGCACGCCTGAAAGCGCCCTCTAGCGTATAGCCGCTTCACTTACGCCCATGCATGTAGTCTATGATGAAAAGTGTTTGTTTTGTTGGTTTCTACATCACCTCTGAAAGTTTGTTGCATTGGTTTTGAGACACCCTGTATATTAGTTTGCCGAATTTCGGATTATCCGGAAATTTAATTTTCAATGTAAAGCTGCAAAACAAACAATAACATTTATCCAGAAGCACTTTTAACTGTACATATTACAAAATTACTATAATGATAGTGGAAAACGCCACACAGTGTGCAACCGGACCTCTTTTAATGCTAATTCGATTCACGCAAATTATTTGTAACGTGAATTGTTTCTTGAATCCCGTCAACAATAAATAATTTATATAATAAATAATACGATCTCATCCTTTTCGGATAACGTAAACTATTTTTGCCATGAACGAATTTTTTGTCATCTTGAGTGTTCGTGTTAACGAGGTTCTACCGTGTGTATCTATTAAGGTATTAACTGCTTTGGAAATAAATATTTCCATATCTTTGTATATATTCGACATATCTGAAAAAGGCATATATATCTTTGTATACGTACAATATCTATTATTTGTATGTGTTTCTCTCTCTTGAAACCAGAATATACTAGAGAATAAATATGAGAAAAAAATATGTAATAAAAATAAGTTCATCCATCTTGTTTAACCTAAATTTCGGTTAAGCGATGTTCGGATATTCGTGAGTCCAACTTCGTTTAAACTCACACACATACAGCGATTAATCAAGATGTATAAGTAAAATAATATAATAAAAATAATTATAAATATAATGCAATATTAACAGGTATTAAAAATTTTATATATTATATATTCTATAATAAATATAATGATATATATATATATAATTATAATAAAATATTTATTTAGTATATATTAAAGAAAACCTCTACCATTGGAGGCCCAAGCCCCCAAATAATTCAGGAAACCCTACGCATATGGTTGAAGCTATGATCCAAGCTGTTGATCCTTCATTTTGGCGAGGTCGAAATCTTGAATTAAATTATTTAATTTAGCCAGATGATCACATGTGGATATCAACTATCCCGAGTTGAAGTCTGGGTCTGTATTTGTTCTTGGTCCTGTATTCTTTGTGTTCCGTCTTCTAATCCAGAATCTGACGCTCGGTTCCTAGCATCGAATCACTATAAGAAACAGGCTTTAGGGCAGACGCTATGTTAGTGTATTTTATTTTTTACTTGGGAATTTCAGATGAAAAATCGTTGTTTGTTTGTCATGCGAAAGTAGCAGCCGTATATGTGGTCTCAAGACTCACGCCACATTGAAAAGTATTCATTTGTGGATATGAGCTGAATCAAATTTTTAGAACCAACATTTGGTCTTAATCACTCATTTTGCAGCCTAATTAGAGTTCAGAAGATTTTTTTCACAGATAGTACGGTTGCATAAATGGTTTCTTTCTTTCTGTGATCCTATTACCACTTTTCAAGAAAATGTAGTAAAATATATCTGGTTTAATCAGGCAAGAACTTGGCTTGTTTATACAAGAAAGTTACATTCCCAGTTTGAGAGAAATTTCGGACAATATTATTTCAGTTTGAAATATTATCATTCTAGATTGAAGCAATATTTCTCGAAGGATTTATCTAACTTGAATAAATATATCTATATCTATATCTATATAAACAACGGAACAAGCATTTGGGCTAGCATAAAAGTTTGGTTTCACCTGAGTTTTCATCCAAACCGAGGGTGATATAAATATTTTGTTTAAATTCGTATTTCGGAGCAATTCGTGTATAAAATTTATTTTTATTTCAGGAGGGAACCAATCTGAATTGGTTACATAATAACGATGATATTGGGCGAAGTATGGCTATGACAAAAGAATAAAGATTTGGTGGTATGCATCTGATTTTAAATAAAGACCATTTGATTCCACTTTAGCCCATTGAATCGCAAGGTTACATGTAGAGAAATTCTCCAGTTTCTTTTAATATTAAATTCTCTGATTTAGTGTGTTAGAGTTGCATAAAATTTTTATAATATTTACAATGAATTGAAAATGCATTGGTATATTGGAAAGCCACGAACTCTTCATTATAGCTAACTTGTTGCGTAAATGATCCTATAAGACAAACAATACCTGCTGCAGTTACCAGTTTGGGATTCAACACGTTTTCATATATACACGCTCTCTGTTCATACCCTTAATTTGGAAAGAGATACACACCGGAGATGACAGACTGTTGCAATTAAGCCCTAGGGATTATGCAGTCATAATCTATCATAGAGTTATATGGGCCCGTGGGGCCCAACCCCCCAAAATGAATTGCAATGTTTCATATATTGTAATATATAAGTGTATAATATGTGCTTGCCCCCAAATAATTTCGAAGACTCGACGCTGATGGTTTCAATCTTCTTATAAGGATAGTTCGTTTCTTGAGTGGGCATAGATTTGTGAAATTTCACGAAATTCTGTAAAGTCAGTTAATTAGCAAATGGGGGATTTCTCAATTCATAAACGCTCGAGTCCGCACACACATTCAGAGAGCTATCCGGAAGGCATTCATTTAGATAAAAGCACATCTAAATTAAATATATAACAACCTAAGCTTATATTTATGGCGAAACTGTATTTGTATCAATAGCGTGCTTGCATTTTCCGTTGTTTACTACGGTTCAGATACTGATAACCTAATTTCGCCAATACATTTTTCATGGTGACAATGTGGCATTGTATATTATACAAAGAAAACAAACTGAGTTTCATATAGTTTTTTAAAGAATTGTATGATTTGCATGACGCCCCCAGTTTTTACATAATAATTCTTCTTTATTATCATCCCCATTAAAATTTGTGTTCTTAGTCCCAAAATGTACTTTATCTGGCTTTAAGACAAATTGCTGTTTGGACGAGTTTTACGGCCCAAGGACAGCAAAAGTCATGATGAACCGGAACCTACATTTTTCCGATGAGTTGGAACCTCTTAAGGTCTTGGGAACCAACTCTCGGACAACGGTGAGCAATTAGTCGGTAAGCATTCTTTTCTTTTTAGCACAGTTGAGAGTCGAACCTGTTATAACAGCACGCTAAATGAACGCGTTACCATCGCACAACCTTAGGTCCTCTAGCTTTAAGACAGCTTCGACTAAGGTAGAAATTATTGTTGACTCACTGCATGTGACAAAATATATTGAAATCGCGTTCTAAAAGCCATATAACTGGGTTGTGAAATGATTCTCTAAATACCTGTCGGTTTGCCAAAATGCATTGAAATAAATATAACTTTCTTTGCCTGACTTCAAATTCTAAATCGCTTTTTTAGTTGTGAAGATATATTATTATTCTAGAAAATAAATAAATATTTATTTATTCTGTTGTGTTATTTTTAAAGTAATAATATCGGAAGATGCAAATGGGGAATTTCTCTTTGAAGTTTAGTACACTCACACACTCATATATATATATATGAGTGAAAATTCTTTACCAAATGTCTTAACAGCGGTAACATACCAAACCAATGGGATTCTGCAACAGTAATTCTTTTGCATAAAAAAGGTGATAAAGAGGATTTGAAAAATTACCGACCAATTAGCTTGTTACCTGCTATTTATAAAATCTTCACAAAAGTGCTAACACATCGCCTGCAGAAAAAATTAGATGCAGCTCAACCAAGAGAACAAGCTGGATTTCGAAGTGGATTCAGTACAGTGGACCATATTCAAGTATTAAGAGAATTAATTGAAAGAACACATGAATATGAACTTCCATTGTGTGTTGCATTTATTGACTATGAGAAGGCCTTTGACTCTATTAAAACATCAGCAGTCATCAACTCTTTAAGATCAACAGACATCGAGGATGTGTACATTGACATGGTGAAACGTGTGTATAAAAATGCAAGTGCAAAATTTCGGTTACATAAAGATACCAAAACTATCAAAATTGGTAAAGGTGTGAGGCAGGGAGATACCATTTCTCCAAAACTTTTTACTTCAGCTTTACAGATGATTTTTCAGCTGATAAATTGGAATAACAAGGGAATAAAAATAAATGGTGAATATTTAAATCATCTGCGGTTTGCTGATGACATTGTTATTTTTTCAACGAACCCATCAGAACTCCAAGACATGGTACAGGAGCTCTCAACTAGAAGTAAAGAAGTTGGACTCAAGATGAACCTACAAAAAACTAAGATCATGTTCAATAATTTTGTAGAGGAAACAAAAATACAAGTTGACAACATTGAGCTAGAAATTGCTGATTCATATATTTACCTTGGCCAGCTGATTTCAATGGATGGCAACATTATGAAAGAACTCAACAGACGTATTAAACTTGGCTGGAGTGCATTTGGAAGAAACAGTTTTATCCTGAAGGGGAAATTGCCTTTGTGTCTAAAAAGAAAGGTCTTCAACCAGTGTGTATTGCCAGTCCTCTCTTATGGATCAGAGACATGGAGTCTAACAGTTGGAGCAATACGAAAGTTACAGACAACGCAAAGGAGCATGGAGAGGTGCATGCTTGGAATAACTAGGAGAGATCGAAAAAGAAACACTTGGGTGAGAGAGCAAACTAGAGTAGAGGACATCATTGTTAAAGTAAAAGGACTGAAATGGCGATGGGCTGGGCATATTGCAAGAAGAACTGATCAACGATGGACAACAGAAATTCTGAACTGGATTCCAAGAGACCACCGAAGACCTAGAAAACGTCCTCAAACTAGATGGGTGGATGAAATAAGAAAACAGGTTGGGGTGACGTGGAAACGAATGGCCCAGGATAGACTTGTGTGGAAAGCATTTGGAGAGACCTTCATCCAGCAGTGGATAGATAATGGTTGAATATGATGATATATATATATTTATTTATTTATTTGTATGTGTGTGCGTGTGTGTGTGTGTGTGTGTGCGTGCGTGCGTGTATGTATATATGTATGTTCCTGCATGTACTTTCTATGAAGTCATAAGAAGCTTCCATCATCCACAAGAATGGGGAGTCTAAAAGAAATGATATGAGCAAGATCCAAATATTCAATATTATGTATTTTTCAATCTTTTACGTTTGCCCTTGGGCCCCTCCCCCCCAAGAAAGATATAAAATCTCAGAATATACCATCTTCAAGAATTCCTCGAATTGCGTGCACATAAGCAAAATTCTTCAGAGTGTGATAAAACATTTATAAGAAATTTATGAATTTGTTTTCGTATTGCCCGTACTCAACATTTATGAATAAACATATTTTATAAGTTCAAAATCCAAGACATCAAAAACCAAATTGAAATGAAACGTTTGGCCCCTCTCTAATGTTTATAAATTATTACACAAATCTTGACTTGAAGGACTATCCCACTAAATTCATATTTATGTCTTCTGTTATCTTCTCAAACAAGTATGGAAAATTCACACAACGAAACACGTTTCAAAATTTTAGTACCTCAGTCACGTCTTCGAGTGTTTTTTTATAACCCCATGAAAAATTTGCTTCAGCAAGGAAGAATATTTCTTCTGCGCATTTGCACATTTGGTCATGTTCACTGCTTTCACGAAAAATATGCTCAGCAAGTAGATATGAACTATTGAATTTGTTCACCTTCTTTAGCATATCCTTTCTTGCGGATGCAAACTGTTTCTTTCCGATCTTCACGCCGCATATATTTGTTTTTCAAGGGATTCCGGAGATTGATCCAATTTTGTTTTCGGCTACGGGCAATTTGCCTTTACCAAAGTCGATCTCACGAAAAAGAAATCTAGTTTTAAAAATTTCTTAGATCTCTCAAAGCGAATGTGAGAGCTACCCCAAGATATTAAGATTGAAAAGCAAAACCGACATTGATTCTTTCATATATTTACACATTGCTTCTGTGACTGCTTTTATAATACATTAGAGGATTTTAAATTTGCAATGGATAGTCGTGTGTTTCTATCCAAATTTGCCGTGTTTTAAAGCCCCCTTTCTTCATCGGAGTTTAATGCCAGGCATTATATTTTTTAGCTCGGAGTTTTAACAGTAGGAACTAATGCATATATAGTCGGCACTGGCGGATTCAAGGGGGACGATGGGGCGATTTCCCCCATATTTTGAGCCGGGATTATATCATGGAAAATGAAATGAAAAATACTGGACACTTGGCTAAAAATAGGAATCGGAATAAATCGTCTCCCCCCTCTGGAAAATTTCTGAATCGACCCTTGATAGTGGTAATATTGACGAATCTTGCTATTGTGAAATTGAACCTCATTTAATAAATAAATAAGACAATGGCTTGTACTAAGACGTAGTATTTTAAAATTCAAACGCTATCGCTACTTGGAATTATCTCGTACAAGCTCAACAGAGGCTCAATTAATTGAACTATTTCAGAAGTATCTTTTCACAAACACATATAAAATACATAACGTAGAAGTAATATTATTGTTAATTTTAATTTTTTAGTAAGAAATTAATCGGAAAAATAATTTTAGCCAATTGTGTTCATATAAATACAGACAATATAAATTAACGAATTTTTTTAATCAAAAAAAGGTTCTACAATATTTATATTTAATAACATAATAGTATAATGATTAATATACATAATATCATAATGATTAATCTACATAATAGTATAATGATTAATACATAATAGTATAATGATTAATACACATAATAGTATAATGATTATATCCATAATAGGTATTATAATAAATACATAATAACATAATAAATATATTAAATATCCTGGGTTGTTTATTTGATAATTGTGTCAATGGCGTGACAATTCAAAAATTTTGGGGGCTCAAAGAGCTTTAAAGAAGACCATGTGATGGAACATTAAAGAGGAGAACGGGTTTTGTTATTCAATGGGTGTGATGAATTGAGCTTCTTGAGCCCCCGTTCCTACTCCAGTGGGTTGTATTAAATATTATATGAAAAATACGGATTTCCCATATTTAAATTTGTTTCCGATATCTTCAAAATTATAAAATACATCCATTTCTATAATTAGCAGTATCTTATTACTAATTGGTATACAAAATAAATAGTATTTAAAATAATTCTCTGAAATATAAACTTTTAGCATCAATCCAATAGCTATCTTATTTTTTCTCTCCACGTTAGAATATTTGTATTTTTAAATTACTTTTTACATTCTTCTTCTTTGATGATTGTTTAATTACCAAACTCATCCATTCATGTAAGTGCAGATAAACTTGTAAATGTTTTGAGCCACGTACTCACACAGAGATCTCCTGCGAAGGCGGTGACCACAGGTGGGTCATCTGCACTCGAGGTGTATCTCCCTGAGGGTTTTGCGGCAGCAGAGGTTGGGCCTCGGGAGTAGCCTGTGGATCCACTTTGTTAGGTGCTGGTCCCAGAACAACTCCTTTAGTGGGCAGTGAATTGGTCATATAACGATGGTGATGGTGTGAACCTGTACCTGGCGTCATCGTAGGGTAAGTGAAATCTTGCACTTGAAGATACTGTCCAGCAGGCGAAGGTGGCGGGGCACGGATGGGATGTTTCCCTTGGTGGGTGTTAATGGTTACTGTCGAATGCGTAGGACCAGGGTTTCCCATGCTACCACCACTGTCTTCACCTTCTCCACTCCCATCCAAACGATTTTGAAGACTTTGTTCTTGCTAGAATACAGTAAGCGTAATGAGAAAACGCAGTAATGACAAAGAAAAGGCATTAAACAATCTATAATCACATAAAGATTATTCTTCGCTTTTGCCACAGCCTGTGTTTCAAATTTTTAGATGAAATCACAGCTTCCGTGACTACTACGAAATTCAAGATTTTTATGAAAGGTGTTATTTTTAAATAGTAAACTATCTTCATCTTAAATTCTTTAAATAAACAACTTTGAAGTAAATGTTAGACAATTACTTTCAGTTCGTTCAATAAATAGGGTGTCCCGGCTAAAGGTATCTAAAATTAATGGCTTATACTGGGAGAATGACACATGATTAGTTATAAATTTCAGCTTCATTAAAGATGGCAACTCCTCAAGTTTCTTTTTAGGTTAACGAAGTTTAATGTGATCACCATTAGTGGCTCTGCGGATATCCAAATATAATTCGATCTCTTGCTAGATATTTAGTTACATCTGAGGTATTATTAAATCCCTACTTCTGCACGGATACTGTGTTTCAAAACATCCAAATTAGGAACTTTTTGCTGGTACACAATCATTTTATTGAAGCCCCAAGCAAAAAAGTTCAACGGCCTTATGTCCAAAGATCTCTGAGGCCAAGCAGTAGGGCCTTCTTTTCCGATCCAGCATCCAGGAAAGATCTTATTCAAAAACTCGGTAACACTTCCATGAAAGTTTGGTGGAGCATTGTCTTGCTGAAATATGAAATTTGGTCGAATATTTGGAACAGCAAAGTTCTCCAAAAAAGTCAATGTTACTGCGTCCTGCCACTATCTGCTCTACGAAGCAAAATGCACCGATGATTCCATTTCTAAATATTCCTAATCACAAGTCAGCGTTGAGCTGCTGTGGAAAGCAGCTCAACGCAGCTGTCAACAATGCGCATGCGCGACCGTAATAGCAAACTTGGATAAAAAAATTGGAGCAATCCCCTATCATTGGCACAGCACTTCCATAACTAGTCCTATGTGTTTTTCTCAGTATAAGCCATTACTTTTAGATACCTTCAGCCCGGACACCCTGTATATTAATGTCAGTCGGGTCAAAGGTAGTGGAAGTCTGATAACACACGCCTTCTGAAAAGATTCTAAAGCAATATCTTTTATCATTATCTTCTTGACTTCTATAGTGTTGCTTGTGTCCTTGGAGGAATAAGTATTTTACGGAATAAATGTGTTGTCATTAGAAGTGAGTTACTAAAATTCTCACAATCGGTTCTTTGAATTGCAAAAGGTTTCATAACAGGTTCACTAAGAGCCTAAGTGCTTTATTCAGTATATAGTAAAAAAATTTACTTTACAAATGGTTAATTTTAAAAATATTTGAAAAACAAGTGGTTATGCGAGAACTGGTCTAAACCAGTTCCAATTCACCACTTATAATTGTCCATTAAACCATGACAAGGATTCCTAAGGAGCGTCTGGAGTTAGAGGGTGGTTTGGCTCCATGCCCTTCTGCTCATGCGCATGGACTTAGTTTCTGTATCAATCGCCATTCTTCTGTCGGGTACCATAGTAAACAGTATTGCTAATAGATGTTTAATTACTCGTAAAGAAAAGTATGATTTTCCGGCGCCTGGTGAGACCCGAACCCACGACCTCCTGATTACCGGTCCGGTGCTCTACCTACTAAGCTACAGGGGTCAATCATTTCCTCCTTTACAAGCACATATATAAGGCTTTCTATGGACAAGTACGCTATTAGTGTTGAGGTGCTGTGACTACTTTGTAACCAAAGCGACAAGTCAAAGGAGCAAGAATGTGTGATATAACGAATTAGCATTAATATTATTAAATTAACAATTTTTATATATTTTTTTCGGATCCCAATAGGCGCCAACAAATCATACTTTTCTTTACGAGTAATTAAACATCTATTGTTGCTATATCATCGGCTAATATGAAAAAAAAAAAGCTGATTTAATAGTATTGCCAATATTTTAGTATCATATTCGCAGAAATTTACTAAAAAGTCCCGTTTGCTGTGTTGTTGTCGTCAAATTTGGCAATACTACTTTTTGTTAGCAGCCGTCTTTAAAGCAGTAAGTTTTTCGCGGCAAAATTCGCGAAATGATGGCGGGAAAAGAGTAGAAGTGTCGAATTTCGCAGAAATTAAACAAATAATAACAATAGAAATTGGCTAATAATAAAAAAAAAATTTAAATTCGCAAAATCGTGAAAAAATCTTAAAATTCTTTAAATCGCCAATAAAAGCCCAAAATTTCGTTGAAACCCTCGCGGAAATTCACACCGCGATAAAATTACTGCCCTAGCCATCGTCATTACACGTTTTTCTTTCTTTCACTTCAGTTATGAATCAAAATAAGCATATGAATTCCTCGAAACGGCCCTTTTCAGGGCCAAATTCCTCAAATTTTCCCATGGATGATGATTTTGTAACACCTTTTGATAAGATAACGAAGATTTCTGCTGCCGCGGCAATGGATGGTGACGAAAGTGAGTCATCTGCTGTTTCTGAAAGGGAGCAAAATAGCATGAAGACAGAAAAGTTTGCTTGTGTTTTGCGCGAAAGGAATTAAAAATACTTTAAAAATCTGAACAAACGTGTTTCTCGAGCGCTTCTGTCGGCAGCAGATATACAACACCTACCGAAATATTAGCAATATCCATGTAATAATTGTAATCGTCAGTTTCATCAGTATAAATATCTAAAACAGCATTAGCGTAAAGAATATGCAATGCAGCCAACTATACCAAAAGCCATGAATATATGCCGACAGTGTAGCAACTATTTTTCAAAAAAAGATGTCGTTACATATTTTCTAGATTTTCATGATATAGTAGCACACAAAAATTATAAAGCAATTTTACATCACCAACAATCATACTTTTATTTTTTATTTATGAAATAAAAAGAAGGACGGTATCTTTGAATTTAGAATTCTTTGCTCCCAAATTTTGCAATATATTCAGTTTTCTTCGCACAAAATACAAACAACTTATCCTCCATTTGCTCATTTTCAGAATTAGCCAAAAGGCACAGATGACAAATTTTCAACACCTTTTGAAGTCGACGTTGGTTTCCTTTTTTTAAAAGAAGCCGCGGGTGTTGCAAAATCAATATCAATCAGAAAAATTGACGAATTTGGTTATGGAAAATGCCGTTTGTTAAAATCTACATAATTGTTTTTATTCATAACGACGGAAAAAAACGTGACATTTGTTGCTAACGAAAATGCAGTGTTGTCAAATTTGACGGCAATAAAACAGGAATTTCTAACAAATCTCCGCGAAAATGGCACTAAACTGTTGGCAATACTGCCCACTCTGGTTGATATTTGATAGAAAATCGGCGATAATTCAAGTCCACGCGCATGCGCAGAAAAGCATGGAGCCAAATCGCCCTCAAGCTCTAGACGATCCTGGTTTCCCACACCCTTTCTTTACGTTTAGTTCAGATGTGCCGAGTTCTAAGCCAAGATAGCCCACTCAGCTGAGTACTTACCCAGTTTGAATACGTATTTTAGTAAAATTATGCCCAAACTCTGGGTAAGTACTCTGTGGACGTAAACTAGAATTAGCCTTCGCAGGTATAATAATATATGAAATCGATCACATTTTCATAAATTAAATCTGTTTTATATCCATTTTTTAAAATTAAATTTTCATATTTAGAACCATATAAACAATTCTTAATTGATTGTGTATCACCCAGCGTTCTGATATGTTAACTTAGCTTTAGATGCTTTTTTTTCTATAATAGTTAATTTATCAATATTACAGAACATTAATCTATCGGGAAAAGTCACCACCGAAGTATGTTATTTTCCCCTAGAAAGATACATCAAAGAGAATTATATGACGAAGAATACGCATATTTCATAGAACACCAAACCAAATTAACACGCAATGACACTAAATTAATTGAACAATAAATTACACTATCCTCTAACTGAACCTGTCAGTCAGATGAGCAACTACCCTAAACAAATTTCCAACAATTCCATTACGTTTGTCAAGGCGATTTACGATTCCTCGCCTGATATATATAGGTATTATTTAGATTACCAATTTAAATTATTTCCTAGACTAGAGACAATATTAAACCAACAATTCAGAAATCTGTGAATGAAACTGAAATTATGAATGAAAAATGCGATTAGCAATTACTAGAACACTTTATAAATGCGATATCGTATAATTCCTAAATTGCAATTTCTTTCAGTAGGGTAAATACCGTATTTTCCTGTATATAATCCGCAGCGGCGTATAATCCGCGGCAATTTTTACGGCGAATAATCCAAAATATATACTGCCGATAATGTAGTGTCACATAAAATAAATAATACACAATATGATTAAAAATATAAGTAATAAATTGCACAGAAAAAAACCCCCATTTTTATTATGAAAAACATTTATTTTATAAAACATAAACGGCATTTCTTTCAAAACTTTATTGTAAGCTTTTCTGATGGAAAATGTTTTTTATCAGATTATCCGCGGCGGCGTATAATACGCACAACGAAATTTGAAACTGTTTTAACACATAATCCGCAGATTATATACAGGAAAATACGGTATCAATATTATGAAATAATATTCTAAACTTAGTGATAATTCCATGTGCATTAAATTGCCCTTCCACTCGCTTTTAAGGTTTTAGTTAAAAGGTGTTAATATAATAATTGGAACAATTAGCATTACTTCCATTATCTAATTAAATATTACACGAAATACTACATTCGCGGAATTAATTGCTAATACCTCCAAATGAAGAATGTTTATTCATGTGTGGTGATTTATATTCGTGTGTTAGAAATATGAAATTTATACGTATTTGTTTTTAATGGACATCATGTCTATTAAAGTAAATTTCCCCAGCCCAGGAATCTAACAAAAATTTACATACTGTTCTGCATTTATACCAAATATTGGATCATCATCTTTTGCAGAACTTGATAATCATCAATCCGTACGGAATGACTAGGCTTGCATAAGGCTCCTAAAAAGGAAGTTGGCGCATATCCGCCATTTTATTGCCATTGTATCACGCGATCGTGGTCGCAAATTGTATTTATTGGCGATATTTTAAAAGTCGCGCCTATGTTTATATTCGTCGGGCAACCGTGGATTGCTGATTATTTGTATGCCAAAATAGTGATCAACATTGCCCCAATGTGGAAAACCTTTATCGCCAAGGTAAATGAAACTGGAATTGTACAACAAAATGGCGGTTTATGCGTCGGCTTAGAATTCTAGGGGCTTTAGGCTTGCACCGCAACTATTACGACAGTTGGCACTGAATGACGAAGCAGGCTCGCCCCATGGCAAATGATGAAATATCAGAGTAAGAAGTTAGTCTTTTTACGGTACCAGTTGGCAAGTAGATTTTGACACAGAATGTCATGCCTACAAGCTCGTAAATGTCTTTGGAAATAATGTACTTTCAGTGTAAATTATTTATAATATAATATAAGGAATTTATTTTTATAACTCGCCTTTATATATATGTGTGTTATATAAGCTATGTTTTAAATATGAGCAACGATTTGCTTAAAGCAAAATACATGCACTATTGATATTTATACATTTTTTTCTAACTTGTATATAACTTATACTGCAAAACAAATTTTTAGGAAATCCATGCTTCCAAGATAAAAGTAGCAAATTCTTAACAAGCTCGAAGCACTGAACACGAATATGATTATTAAAAAAGTTAAATTGGCTACTTTTTTTTTTTTGAACAGGCGGATATTTCCTTGCATGCTACCTTAAATATCATAGTTCAAGACATGTAATATATATATACATACATATATTACATGTCTTGAACTACTAGACAAAACCTATCGAATATATACAAAAATCCATTAAATGTGGTAATAATGCGCCAATTTTAATTTTATCGGATTAAGTGAAGTGAAAATATTTTAATAATGTAATAATTAATTTTTTTTGCTTATTTCTCAAATAAATGTAGCTGAGTTTATTATCCAAAGAATTTAGTTACTAATTCATATTTGTTGAATCCGTCTTGCCATTTCAACTCAGGGGCATCTCTGTAGCGCGTCCAACTGCAAGCATTGAGGTAGACCATTTTCCATGGTATGGTTGCTCCATCACACACATACATCATGATGGGAACGTTCGTTCATCGTGTTTATCACTGACCTTTCCTCAGTTACTCGGAAAGAAATCGAAATGGGAATCCAGAAAGTGCATCTTTAACGACATTCTGCCGCCAAATTTATGAAACGGAGACGGCATCTTTAACCAGATCATTATAATTTTCTGCCCTGGCATTCCCCAGGAAGTTAATTGCTATTTGACAAAATGCATCTCATATTCGTTTTTGGTCACACTGATGTGGGTTTTCTAACTTCGGGTCTTGGAAGAGCTGCCTGATCTGAAGGCCCACAAAAAAAACCCCTCTTTAATTTTTGCTTCGCTCACACCGGGAAATTTTTCATGCAAGTGCAATACTTCTGGTTATGACTAACATCAAGTTGAATGTTTAACGATATGTGAAGCAAAACTAAATTCTTACTATTGTTATAATTAATTATAATTACTGTTACAATAGTATATAATATGAAAAGGAGATTAAATAATATTTTCATTATTTTCCTACTTTTCCATACAGTAATTTACTGTTTATTTTTTGTATCGGAGATTGCCGTACGCCTAGAATGAGAGCCAAAAAAGCTTTTTCGTGACGATATTTGTATTCAGCGCTTTAAATCCATAAAGAGTTGCAAACGTTAATTACAGAAGCACATTCATTGTTGCCCAGTGTTATGAGGCATCATATTTATATGGAATATCGTCGATCGATAGATGTTATGGCGAAATCATGCCAAGTCAAAATTCGTTTAAATATCTAACATAAAGACAGTTATTTATATTTATGTTACAAGTTCAATAACACAAATTAACCTTCTACAATTTTAATGTATATATTGCTCACGTAAAACTATGCATGCGTAATTATTGCACAAAAGAA
>QLNU02010972.1:0-12631 GCA_006491805.2 Dysdera silvatica
GGAATCTCGCGAACTGTCAGAGCTCGATTTTTCTAAATTTCCGTTTATAGGCCAGTATGACCGAGTAGATGAAAGATCCAAACTCAAATTTGGCCCAATCGACCTGAGGGTCGAGCTACGGCCCACTGAAAATAGAGCTCACCCTACGATGATGCTTCGCTGCATGACAGGTGAAAACAGTGTTTTGCCTGTGCTGGGCAAGCATTAAGCTCCAAAAGTTTTACTGTGAGTTCCTTTTATTCATCTTTGAAGTTTAGCTTTCTACGTCTTGTCGAAGTGAAGTCCTGGCGCATCGGAAAAGCTGAAGGTCCTTTGCAAATAATTTTAGAGTCACTTTCCAAAATCAATTAAAATTATTTACCACTGCAATATTGACGTATGGAACTGATTTAAATTATGAATATGGAGTATTTACATATGAAACTGATTTGAATTATGAATATGGAGTATTTACATATGAAATTGATTTGAATTATGAATATGGAGTATTTACATATGAAACTGATTTGAATTATGAATATGGAGTATTTACATATGAAACTGATTTGAATTATGAACATGGAGTATTTATGTATGAAAATGAATTTATGTAGATATGAAAAAGATTTTGAGTTCCCTAACTGCGAGGGTTGCCAGAGTTATAACTGCACTCTTGGCTGTGATGAACCTAAAACGCTTTTAATGGAAATGAAAATCAATAAAAAAATGAGAAAAGCATAATAATTTTGAGCAATGGCTGCAACAAATGAATGAACTGCCATCGCAGTCCATTTCGTGACACACTTGGTCCGTGAAATTAAAACGAATTTCTTGCACACTGAAGAATTTTTTAGGCTTGGGTACCGGGTAGGTTGATTTCCACCAAGCATAGATTATCATATTTCGGAATTTTGGGGAAGACAGCTGATTGTGAATGAGCGAATGCAATTTTGTGATGTTATTCCTTTCTGATAAGCTTACATGATCATAATAATGCAAAAGGCAAAATCGTGTTAAGCGTTTAGCAAAATATTTCCATTGAAGAAAGAAATATACGTCGCATGGCTGTATGAGGGGTGTCGCTCCAGGTGGTATAATCATTAATTTCGATTGCTCTGAAAGACTGGCTTGACTAAATGCATCATCAAATATATTTTCGTCCATTTGACCTGTCCACGAATCCATAATTAATAGAACTTTTGATGTTATGTTCGGTTTGAGTACTTCCCTGAGAAACATCTTATATATTTCGGTAGAGGATTTTCCACTTTTGGAACATTCCAGAATAACATTAGGGGGTTTAAATAACTTTTCCTGTACGCGTGGACCGAAGACACCCTTTGGTTCCTGATGGATGAGCAGAAATTGCAGCAATAATTGTCCAGCAGCAGAAATGATAGGTTGAATTGTTATGGAATGAGTGAGATACGGTGTGAGAAGATTGAATGGTACTCCGAGTGCGCGTAGATGCCAGTTCTCTAGTGAATCCGCTGTGGTCAGGGTTTAAAACCTCATCAAAATTGCCTCTGTAACCATGTGGACGAATTCTATAGCTCTATCTTCCAAAACCGTTGTGCGCATAGTACGTTTATGCGTAACAAACTTGGTGACTCTTCTACTTGTTATGCCCTGCTTCTTTTTTAAAATTTTAATAGAAAAGTATCATTTGCGCTAAAGTTTGTGAGGTTTTCTCTAATTGCAATATTCAGAAACCATAACTTTAAATCGTCATCGTGAACTGTTAATAAAACATGTTCCCGGGCATTTTTAAACTTCTCAAATTCTTCGTCTTTAATCCTTAACAGTTTTTCACATCTTGTACCCTGGGAAGCAACATAATCCTGAAAGCGATAAATTTGTTCATGTGAAAGCATGTTGTCTTTAAAGCGATGCTGTATGCTTTTCAAGGAACGTAGTTTTCCTGACCCACTCCATGGAAATTCTTTTCATGTCTTCTAATGTGTAAGTTACGCGTGACGGCAAATTAGTTTGTTCATCCCATTCCTCATCATTCATTTCATTACCTTGTATTGCATCATACTTCATTTCATTTAAACAAAAGTGTATTCTCGTCATTCATTTGGTATGTTTACCCGCTTATCAAAGTTTCGGCAAATGTAAATATTTCTTTCGCAATATCCATCTCATAATCTGATACAAAATCAGCTGGCTTCACGTATTTTTCACAAACAATGCGAAAAAAGTATTTTGCTATGGTGGAAAAGGAAGACATGGTGACAAATAAGGCTTGAAATTCCACGCTTTCCAACAAAAAAATTAAAAAGGTCAAAGGTGATGAAAGCACAGGCAAGTGATGATTGCTTCTGATTTGAAAATTGAAGGATATTTATTCAAGACTGGTTTACGTACCAGGCGGCTTTTTCGAATTTTTCGCCAAAAATGATCTCAAAGTTTGTCAGTTATGCAAAAGTAAGGTAAAAACTTCAAATATTTTTTACCTTTACACCAGCATACACAACGTATAATTATTTCAGGTACAACTAAAATGACTATTATAAATATGTGCTATATTTTGTGCATATGTATTACTTTTTTCTACGATAACGTTCGGCGCTTAATGCTTTCCCAGCACGCCAAAACACGTGTTTTCACCTGTCATGCAGCGAAGCAACATCGTAGGGTGAGCTCTATTTTCAGTGGGCCGTAGCTCGATCCCCAGGTCGATTGGGCCAAATTTGATTTTGTATCTTTCATCTACTCGGTCATATTGGCCTATAAACCGAAATTCAGCAAAATTTAAACTCTGACAGTTCGCGAGGTTCCTTTGTCAGCTTATGGATATACAAATCATTACGAACAAAGCTGCAAATAATCAGGGGGCGGTTTTCGGGGTTGTAAACCCTCCATCGCAGTGAAATTTTGTATATTTAACATAGGAATGTATGAGTTATAGCTCTGTTACCCCTCCATTAAGCCTATAACCCCCCCCACGAACTTTCTGCCTACGCCTATGATCAAGGCAAAATGAAATTTTAGGAAGTGATTTAACAACCCACGTTTTCAATTTATTTATTCTTTCCTTTCGTTGCATTTATAATAATTTACGGAAAAGTGGCCTCAAGCATTTCGCCCTCTAACTGGTGTTTTGTTTCTTTTTGGTTTTACGGCTCAAAGACTACAGTGGTCATGCTGCGCCGGGACCTACTGTTTTCCGAGGAATCCGAACCTCTTAAGGCCTAGGGAACCAAACCCCGGACTACAGTGAGCAGTGCGATTTGCAAATAATGAATAGATTATAAAAATGTAAATAATACACCTAATTTTGTAGCAGTAGAACCCCGATCATTCAAACTTTATTTTTTAAGCGGATACTTAATTAAAAAAAAAATAGAGGAACTTGTGGTAATATGGACCCTGTAGGTATTATGGATCGCCCTCAGTTGCTCGGCCGGAACGAGGAACACTAGTGGTGGAGGGGTAAATCAATTCTAATTACTCTTCCTTAGATAAGAAATTGGCATTACCGTGCATTGTTGAAGGAGCATTCGGGTTGCGAGCTTTAGCAGTTTAACCCTATTCGTGAACGTTTAGCAAGGTAAGTGATATAGAAGTTTTATGGGTATTTACGTTGCACAATGAGCAGATTTCAATGTCATACCTTGAACTACACTAGTTGGACGATAATATGTCGAAATTAGACTTCAAGTTTTTCGTTAGGTTTGGGAATAGTGATGTGATAATTTCAACATGGTGTTGCTGATGGATCCCCAAAGTGCGTGCAATATGGACCCCCTCCGTAACCGTCGTAATTTTCCAGATTCAGACTACATTGCAGCACGTGATGACCAAAATCAAGCTGAAAATGAAGAGCCCTCCCACCTCCATTTTACTCCAACAAACTCTTCTGCAAGAGAGCAAACCAGGTGTGCGAAACGCCAACTGTGACTCAGCTGTTACTGATGATTGCCATGGAGAACTATAGGTCACGTGTATGATGTGTCAATTATGGGCACACAGTGAATGTGCTAGAGCCGAGAAAGAAATCTATGTTTTCGACTTTTGCCAGTAATAAGTTGTTTCAACAATGAAGTTCATTTTTGACAAATAAGCTGTTACTATTTCATGGGATCCATAATCAATGGCGGACGCGGACTTTCATTTGGGGTGGTGGGGTCAAGGACAGAATTTGCCATGGTCTTGGAATAACACCCTTCATTTATCATGCAAGTTGGAATTTTTTACAGTGAAAAAATATATTTTGGAGGTTCATGACCCCTGTGTCCGCCCTTGTCCATAATGCCCGCACTTTAAAAAAAATGTTTCTCTTTTTTTTTTGGTAATCGCATTATGGAGGTTACTGTATATATTTTCTAAAAATTATTACTCCTGTTGTGGCCAGCCATAGCTGATTAGCATGTGCGACCAGCCATTCCCAAAACGAGTGAACTTAGCTTAAAATGCAGGCGCAGTTTACAAAAAACAAAGCGGGGGGTCCATACTACCCCCTTCTCCTGTACGGAAGGTTATTTCGATTAAGCGAAGTTTCGATGACTGGGGTTCGTTATAGACAATTTCCACTATATGAGCGTTTTTGCCAAACAAATTGGACGAGTGTCCACTTAAAAAAAAATAGTGCACAAGACCATTTCGATTAAGCGAAGTTCGGATGACGGGTTCTACTCAGTGGCGGTGTTAGAGTAGTTCCGGGGCCCACGTCCCACCAAATATATAACCGATTTATTGTCCTGCGTATATACACGATCGCGGAAAAGAGGCGCCCATGCATATAGGCAGGAATCTGTGCCCCAAATTTTTTTTTTTTTGTCTAAAATCGCCACTGGTTCTATTATTAAAAAGATAAGTGTATTATTTACGATTTTGTACATAGTCTACAGGGGGCGAAATGATGAAGTCCACTTTTCCGGATCCCATTAATAATACTCGCCTTTAAGAATTTGTATTAAAAGATACAATATTTCACAATTACTGTTTCAGGTTAGTTGTTTTATATACTGTGTAACAAGGCTTAAATTGGGCGGGAGCCCGGCTCCGATACTTCATTTTTGGCGATTATTTAAATATTAACCGGAGCCCCTACAGGGACAAGAATTGCCAAAAAGGTCATGAATATCATAAAAAAATTAATGAATTCGTTATTAAAGTCATCAATTTTGTTGTCCATAAAAAGTGGACGTAAACAATCGATATGATTTATCGATTCTTTTGCAGCCATTCAATTTTTTAATCGATTTATCATAATATTAGGGCTCTTCAACTTTTGTTAGAAATTGAGCGCTGCTGTGTAATAATATATGCAGAGGCGGCTCGTCCATTGGTGCACTTGAGCACGTGAATCCCCGAAGAGAAATTAAGAGAAAAAAACAGGATATAACAAGTCAAATAAAATATCGAACACGCAGTATAAAACTGTAATAGTATAAAATACGAAATTTATTACGTGTAAGTCAATTATTACTTTATTTGGTTGATAATCTACTTAACCCTTAAGTTCATAACCTAGGTAAATTAACCCGATGTATTTTATTTTGTCCTATATTTCCAAAAAAAAAACCACTTGATTCTCCCTGACATCTTAGATTATACATTTTGTAAGCAATCTAGCTAGTTTTTATTTTGCCTTTTTTTTTTTCCCCCAAATTTCACACCACTACCCCAATTAATGCATAACTTGGGTGAACTTGACTCTGCAGAATATTTTACATATGACATCGCGATTTTAAATTAAAAATCAGGTTTTTTTTAGTACATTTTGGACATGAAGAAGTAAACTACTTTACAAACGTATACAGAAACATTTTTAGCTGCTTCAGTCAAGTCAAGCTTGGTAAATACAAACATTGTGATTAATACAATACAGTATGACTTATTTTTCAGGTATATTAAAATTTTACAGTTTTTTATATATGCCATATAAGATTTAAACTAACAAAATATACCCGTGGGATGACTGGAAAAAAAAAACCTGGCTAGTTCCAGCTTGACGAGTCACAGTCACCCCTAAAAATTAATGACATAAAATTTAAAATAAATTAAGGATAGACAAAAAAAAAAGAACTAACTCAATGATAACAGATATTTACTAAGCTTAAACGGACGCTCTCCTTGAATGTTTTCGAGTTCATCTGGAAGAAGATTCCACATCTCGGCAGTCGTCGAATGTCCCGTTCTTTCAAGGTCTTTTTCCGGCCGCACCGCCGTCAGAGATTTGATGTTTTACCAGATTCCTGATATTCACGGTATACCTGTGAAATGGTCATATGTGAAAATCCAAATTTTGTTGCTATCTCGGAGATGCTATGTTCCATCTCTCTTGTGCCGTCTATAATGCCACGTTCAAAATCACTTAAATCTTGATACCCTGCCATTGTAACGGCAAGAACCGACCTAACAGCTTTGCCAGACATCTGTCTTATATAGGCGCTGCCGACCGCATCACGTTACGCAGATTGGTTGCAAAGCTCCATTATTTGCATACGCACGCCTGTACCAATTTTTTTTTTGGCACTTCAGTGTACTTACACATGCTACAGAGAAAAACGAGATGATGGCCCATTGCTTTATTTTACAATATTTTGGATGTAACTGCAGTAAATACTTTCAGACTTTTTCTATTACAAAATCCAAATTATTTCCCCCATCTGAAATTCGTTTCAAAAGAAGGTTATTTTTGAAGGATTTAGCAAAAGAACTTGTAATGCCACATATGATAAGACTGAGCACTGACAATGGTATACAGGTGTCTATCAAGGAATCGATGAAACTTTGCGGTATCGCATTTCCCCAAACTATGGGAACATAAGGAAAACATACAAATTTTGTCCAAGTGCAAAAGGCAAAAAACCATCGGCAGTATGTGTGAAATGTGAAAGTTTTACATGCAAAGGCCATAGTGATGATGTTTGTAATGCTAGCTGTTAATACAGCATAATTCACATTCAGTGATCAATTAAAATGAGGACTGATTCTGACGTAGCCTAAGGTAAATTTTTAATAATAATAGTTGAATTAATCAGTACAGAAAAATAAACTATTAAAAAATTATAAATTTATGAAGTACATGTATATCAACCAAATTGTTCAAATGATATAAATAGGGCTCGTGCTAGCTATTAGACTATGCGCCAAATGCGAATAAATAGCAACCTTTACGCCAGTGTCGAAATAACTGTTTGTTATGGAATCTCCTGGTGAAACTCTGTATTGTTTCGTTAAAAGATATTTTGGCACTATATTGTGTTTGGCGGTATATCAAATTATCTATTAATCAGTGTGCTGCAGTTGTAAAATCAGCAAACGATATACCGTGTGTATATATATTTGACTCGGGTTATGCATTAGTTAAAAAGTTTTAGCTTATGCACTACCGTTCGCACAGTACAGTAAAACCTCGATTATCCGTCAGACACGGGACCAGAGCCTTGACGGACAATTGAAAAAACAGTTAAGCGAAAAAATGGAAATTTATAGTACAATATAGTATATTTTTATTAAAATTATCCATTCAAAAAAAAAATTACACTGTGAAACTTGAAGGCACAAACGAAGTTTATTTAAATCTGAAAGGGGAACACCTTGAGAACGTGCTTGAATGAACCACTGATAAACGACGGTGCCTAACTGCTCAAGTGATGACTTTTTTTCATTGTCTTCTTCGTTGTTATGTCGCCATCAAAATTAAGTTTGGAAACATGGCTTTCGATTTCTCTATCATTCACAGTTGTTCGGCCCAAGCCATAAATTGGCGCGATGCTAACTGAACTTTCTCCCTTTCGTAGATGGTTAATGATCTCCAATTTTTTAGACAAATCGATCACAACATGCTTACGTTTTTCACTTATTGTTCTCGCGAAATTTTTAGCACTAGCGTGCCAAACTTAACCCAAAGACGCGCACAACGAACGACTTGGCGAGCAAGGCTGTGCTGACGCTTACAGTCTGAGTGTGCCGGAGCTAACTTGAACTTAACGCCGAAGGTTAAGCGAGGGAGACGAATAATCGAGGTTCCACCATATTTATTGTGCAGGAGGTAGAACGCAATTGCCTTTATTGAGTTTCTTATTCCCCCGAGTTCTCACTTGGTTTGCTACTTGGTACATTCGTCGTTTAATTTAATTATTATATTTAGTTTTATTATTATATGCACAAACTAATTTTAGTAATTAAGATCGCATTTAGCAAAATAGACGGTTCGGAGCTGAAACTATTACATGTTCCAACGTTACTGCTGGAAAGAAAGCTAGAAATAAAACTGCTTAGGCCAACGCTAGACTTGACCTTTTTCAGATGCCAAAATGAAAAACTAGCGATTTCAAAAGGCAACTCAAACTCGAATTATATGAGAAAAAAATCAACGGATTTGTGGATGTGAATTAACTAAAAGGCTGTTTTGTTTTCACTGTGTCGTATTTGCAAACCAAGTGGTGATTCAAGTTGGGGAGTTACGGTGTCGCTGTATGATTTGTCACATCTAACTAAACAAAAATGAAAGAAACAAATACTCGCAGTCAGTTTAGATTCCATATTAGAGTTGTATTTGCTTGGAAAGGTCAAGTTTTGTTTTTTTTAAGTTGCATTTAAAGTGTGTTCAATCTTATACCACGAAAACACAATACATTTTAATCTGTAAGTGTTGACCCGTGAAAATTTCTTTTCATAATTTATGTATTTTAAACCCATGACCGCAACTAGAGGGTGAGCAGGCGAGGCACATGCCCTAGGAGCCATGGCATGAAATGCTGGTAGGGAGACCAGCGGAAGAGCGGGCGCCGTGTCAGAGAGGCGCCAGAATCTTAGTTTGTCCGGGAAACGAAGGTACTAGATGCGCCACTGGTGAACCCACATTTGAATAACTCACCAGCCGCCACTTAATATATGGGCTTTTTTTAAAACTTCGAAAATTACAAGCTCGACTTTTATATACCATGTGTATGTTATAGAATTTACCACCTTATAAACTAATTTATTTTTCAATGCTGATTAAATAAAGCAGACATCGATGATCGTGAATTTATAAACTGGTAGAAAAACGCAAAAATAAGCGTTGAATATCGGCCAGTTAACTGAGTATATAGTCTTAACTAAAATCCAAATTCTTATTTCTTAACACAATTTGAAGATACAGTACATTTTCACTAAATACCCTGCGTTATTTGATTCACATTACTTAAAATGTAATAACCCCTCTAGTTTTTGTTAAAAATATCTCTATTAACATTACAAGATGCATTGAAACTGGCTGTTTGCCTAAGGCATATAAATAAAGGAATGATGCAGTCCTTCGGAAACGGCACGATCAGTCTGCACTCCAGATGTAATATAGCTCAGTGGTTGGGGTATCGAATACTGATACCTACCTATATCAGTATCGTAACGTCCCTAGTCTAAAAGTTATCAACTAACGTTGTTCGTTTCCTTCTCGAGCGTCCGCCATAGCCTTTTTTTACCGTAAATATTCCATTTCTTTCCATCAGTATATTGAATATCGCATGCAGACATAAGAAGTTATTTGGTTTGTTACACCTCAATTATATCTTCATGTTTAAGACATTTGTAGCAGAATTGATATTACTCGCGAAGATGTTAGTTTGCTTTCTTCTCTTAGATGTTGGACCCTTTCTACTTCACACAAAACGAGAAAACTCCGCTCCTGTTGTATTAACCCTTTGCACTCCAGGCTATTCAGCCAAAGGAATTAAAAGCCATATACTGAATGTCGCTCCAGCGGAGCCTGTGGAGTGCAAAGGTTTAAAAGTCCAAGTTTGATTATTTTCAAACAAAATCTAAAACTAAAAATCAATTCAAAGATGTTACTTTTAAAATAGCAGTTGCGTAACTTCCTTGAATATGTATAGAGGGAAGGGATCACGGATGCTTGGAATATTGGAACACTTTGACCCAAAAAGAAAAATTTTGACCGAAAATCATCCCCTCTTCCATTCATACTATTTTACGCCTCAAGGATAAAGGTCACCCTACGCCGGGACATACGTTTTTTTTTTTTTCAAAGAAATCCAAATCTCAAAGATTAGAAAACCAACCGCCAGACTACACTGAGCAGTTGGTCTGTAAACGTTCATTCTTTATGGCACCGAATCGAACGTTGGTTAACAGCCCGGTAAGCGAACGTTCTCTACCTCCGCACAACGGGGTGAAATGAGATTTATCGTATGCATTCTAATAAGATAGGCAAAGCATAGCAACAGACTGTACTTACACAGTAAAAGTTTGGAAGTTTCGAAGGGATTTAAGATTTCGCCAGAGCATGGGCTAGTCTATTTAAAAAGTTGGTTGGTTGTATTTTTATGACGCAAGGGTGATTCTGCTCCAAGCAAGCTATTTAAAAGAAAGGGAAGAAATGTAAAAGTAGGAATTACTCTATTTTAATGGCGTGCGGTCAATAGAAGCATTGTAAGCCTAACATCAATTTAAAACATACGTTTTTTCCTTAATTATAAAAGTTCAGCAAAATCTATGTTATGTAGCTGACATTTTGTCCGAGGTCAAATTAACTACTTCGCAATTTGTCACTGGATGACGCCACGGTCTAAGTGTGCGGTTTGTCACATCGGAGGAAAAGCAATTTAGTTCTTGCTTTCCAGGCAAAAATGTTAACTATGGATCTCTACGGACAAGTCTTCGTGAGCATTTTGATCTTAACCTATTTTTATTTCCTATCTATCGTGTTTTTTGCTTAAAATCTCCGAGTTTGTCAAATTAAACGTCAATTAAATTTATAAATACTATTTGTTTTAATTTTTTAAGCCGCATAGGAATGAAATAATTTTAATCTGATAAGTAATCCCTTAAATTCTTACGTTACGATAATGTTGCCATCTAGTAGCATCGATACGAATTTGTATTGCATTTGGACAGCTACAAGGCTAGAATTTTTAGGATTTTATACATATATATATATATATATACCGGCCAGGCCAGTAACCTAGTGTCCTACCCCGCCTTCAAGTGGTGCAGGCTGAGCTTTCTATTTATGTGGCAAATTAATATTTGCTACACGGATAGAAAGGCGGAAGGGGAGGGCTAATTCACCAACCCGTCTAGCCAGCGTGGTGAAATTATGGCTAATTCCTCCATTATGTTGACACACCAGAAACCATGGCCCCTAGTCTCCAGGTGCTGGAGTGCTCCTGATCAAGGCAGCGGTCAGTGTGGCATGAAAGCAGGGGGTGCTAAGAATCACTGGAATGGCCCAGGCTGCCGTTTGTTATTGACCTTGGCAACGTATAATGGACGATCCCTTGCTTCTGAAGCAAAACTTCAGGAATTGGAAGAGGAACTAGACAAGATCAAATGGGACATTGTAGGACTCAGTGAAGTTAGAAGAAAAGGTGAAGAGTTGGTGGAACTGAAAAGCGGACATTTGTTTTATTATAGAGGAACGGAAACTGGAAGAACAAGTGGTGTTGGCTTCTTAATCAACAAAAGAATTAAAGACTGTCTTCTGGAAGTTGAAAGTACATCAGATCGAGCAGCGAGGCTTGTTGTTCAACTAACCCAGCGATACCAACTTCAAATAGTACAGGTATATGCACCAACATCAAGCCATACCGACGAAGAGGTTGAAGAATTTTATGAAGAAATCAAAGAGTTACACACCAAAGGGAAACAACATATCAAGCTCATCATGGGGGATTTCAATGCAAGAATTGGACAACAGGAACAAGGAGAGACATCGGTTGGTAAATACGGATATGGGGAAAGGAATGAACGTGGCGATCAACTCATCGAATTTGCAGAAGCTGAAAACCTTAGCATCATGAATTCATTTTTTAAGAAGAAACCGCAAAGAAAATGGACATGGAAACACCCCAATGGAGGAACCAGCGAAATTGACTATATCCTGGCAAACAAGAAATCAATTATTGAAGATTGCAGCGTACTGAACAGATTTAATACTGGAAGTGATCATCGAATGGTGAGATGTAAAGTGCACTTAAATACTAAATTAGAACGACAGAAGCTCATTAGGAAACAAGTAAGTAAGAGGGTGGATCTAATGAAACTGAAAGTAAATACCGAGGCATTCAAGTTGGAATTAAAAAATCGCTTTTCTGCACTGGAAGGACTTATTGATGAAAGTGATATCTCAGAAGCAAATGAAAACATTGTTAAGACAATAGTTGAAACTGCTGGGGAAATTGGTGGTGTAACCTGTAAAAAGCACAATAGCAAATTATCTGAGAAGACGAAACAGCTCATGAAAAGGCGAAGAGATATGAAGGTGGACAATCAAAATACCAGTTCCAGGATTGAGTACATAGAACTTTGTAAAACTCTGCGCAAAAGCATGAAAGAAGATATAAGAAAATTCAATTGTGAGTTAGTAAGGAAGGCCATTGAAAGCAACAAGAGCCTTAGGGTTGTTAAAGGGAGTTTGTCTATTGGGAAGAAACACATCATTGCATTAAAAGGAGAGGATGGCACCGTAACAAGAAATAGGGAAGAAATACTTAGAAGAGTTGAAGAATTCTACAAAAATCTATACGAAAGTAACAGTGGATTAAACGAAGACATTGAAATAGTCGAAGGAACAGCTCCTAAAATCTTAAAAGAAGAAGTTTCATTTGCAATAAAAAATATGAAGAAAGGAAGAGCCCCTGGTGATGATGGTATTACATTAGATATCCTAAAAGAAGCTGGAGAATATGTAGAA
>QLNU02010973.1:0-12719 GCA_006491805.2 Dysdera silvatica
TTGATTTGACTCCCTGAATTTAAATATCGATCTTAGATGTCTTTCCTTTGTTTAAAAAAAATGCAACATGTCAGAAGTGGGATTCGAACACACGCCTGGAAACCCAGACTGCGACCTGAACGCAGCGCCTTAGACCACTCGGCTATCCTGACACACATACGCTTGTGTTATTAGAGATTTGGATGTTGGCGATGATTTATAAGTTATTAAGAAAGCCGCAGGTCAAAAAAGTTTCCGGGTAAAACAAAAAATGTCTCAGATGGGAAAAAAAAATTAGAAAATCGTTGGACCAAGCATGTAGACCCAAAAGAAGGCTATGTTGAAAAATAAAAAAAAAAATATATAAAAATGTTTACTTGCTTTTTTACAAAATTTTCAAATAGCCGTTAAACTCCTACTTTTCAACACTTCAAAAGTTGACGAATTAACTTTGACTTGCTCTCTGAGCGCTAACGAACGTAACACGTGTAAGCAACACTCCTTGATTACTCTTCCTTAGATTGGTACGGAGACAGACCAAGCCAAACTAATAATAAATTGAAGTAACTGAGGTTCAATTTGATTTGAGTCCCTGAATTTAAATATCGATCTTAAATGTGTTCCTTTCCGCTCAAAAAAAAAGAATGCAAGATGTCAGAAGTGGGATTCGAACCCACGCCTGGAAACCCAGACTGCGACCTGAACGCAGCGCCTTAGACCACTCGGCCATCCTGACACGCACTCGCTTATGTTATTAGAAAATTGGATATTAGCGATAATTTATAAGCTATAAAGGGAGTCGCAGGTGAAAAAAGTTTCAGGGTAAATCAATAAATGTTTCAGACGGAAAAAAAAAATTAGAAAATCGTCGGACCGAGCTGTTAGTTGGACCCCCCAAAGGAATACTATGTTGAAAACTAAAAAAAAATATAAAAATGTTTACTTGCCTTTTTACAAAATTTTCAAATAGCCGTTAAACTCCTACTTCAACTCTTCAAAAACTGGCGAGTTAACTTTGACTTGCTCTCTGAGCGCTAACGAACGCAACACGTGTAAGCAACACTCCTTGCTTACTCTTCCTTAAATTGGTACGGAGACAGACAACGCCAAATTAATAACAAATTGAAGTGACTGAGGTTCAACCTGATTTGACTCCCTGAATTTAAATATCGATCTTAGATGTCTTTCCTTTGTTTAAAAAAAATGCAACATGTCAGAAGCGGGATTCGAACCCACGCCTGGAAACCCAGATTGCGACCTGAACGCAGCGCCTTAGACCACTCGGCCATCCTGACACACATACGCTTGTGTTATTAGAGATTTGGATGTTGGCGATGATTTATAAGTTATTAAGAAAGCCGCAGGTGAAAAAAGTTTCCTGGTAAAACAAAAAATGTCTCAGATGGGAAAAAAAAATTAGAAAATCGTTGGACCAAGCATGTAGACCCAAAAGAAGGCTATGTTGAAAAATAAAAAAAAAATATATATAAAAATGTTTACTTGCTTTTTTACAAAATTTTCAAAGAGCCATTAAACTCTACTTGTCAATACTTTTCAACTCTTCAAAAATTGGCGAGTTAACTTTGACTTGCTCTTTGAGCGCTGACGAACCACACGTGTAAGCAACACTCCTTGCTTTCTCTTCCTTAAATTGGTACGGAGACAGACAACGCCAAATAATAACAAATTGAAGTGACTGAGGTTCAATTTGATTTGAGTCCCTGAATTTAAATATCGATCTTAAATGTGTTCCTTTCCGCTCAAAAAAAAAAAGAATGCAAGATGTCAGAAGTGGGATTCGAACCCACGCCTGGAAACCCAGACTGCGACCTGAACGCAGCGCCTTAGACCACTCGGCCATCCTGACACACATACGCTTGTGTTATTAGAGATTTGGATGTTGGCGATGATTTATAAGTTATTAAGAAAGCCGCAGGTCAAAAAAGTTTCAGGGTAAAACAAAAAATGTCTCAGATGGGAAAAAAAAATTAGAAAATCGTTGGACCAAGCATGTAGACCCAAAAGAAGGCTATGTTGAAAAATAAAAAAAAAATATATATAAAAATGTTTACTTGCTTTTTTACAAAATTTTCAAATAGCCATTTAACTCTACTTATCAATACTTTTCAACTCTTCAAAAACTGGCGAGTTAACTTTGACTTGCTCTCTGAGCGCTAACGAACAACACGTGTAAGCAACACTCCTTGCTTACTCTTCCTTCAATTGGTACGGAGACAGACAACGCCAAATTAATAACAAATTGAAGTGACTGAGGTTCAACTTGATTTGACTCCCTGAATTTAAATATCGATCTTAGATGTCTTTCCTTTGTTTAAAAAAAATTCAACATGTCAGAAGCGGGATTCGAACCCACGCCTGGAAACCCAGACTGCGACCTGAACGCAGCGCCTTAGACCACTCGGCCATCCTGACACACATACGCTTGTGTTATTAGAGATTTGGATGTTGGCGATGATTTATAAGTTATTAAGAAAGCCGCAGGTCAAAAAAGTTTCCGGGTAAAACAAAAAATGTCTCAGATGGGAAAAAAAAATTAGAAAATCGTTGGACCAAGTAGTTGGACACCCCAAAAGAATGCTATGTTGAAAATTAAAAAAAAATATAAAAATGTTTACTTGCTTTTTTACAAAATTTTCAAATAGCCGTTAAACTCCTACTTTTCAACATTTCAAAAGTTGACGAATTAACTTTGACTTTCTCTCTGAGCGCTAACGAACGTAAAACGTGTAAGCAACACTCCTTGATTACTCTTCCTTAGATTGGTACGGAGACAGACAACGCCAAATTAATAACAAATTGAAGTGACTGAGGTTCAATTTGATTTGAGTCCCTGAATTTAAATATCGATCTTAAATGTGTTCCTTTCCGCTCAAAAAAAAAAAGAATGCAAGATGTCAGAAGTGGGATTCGAACCCACGCCTGGAAACCCAGACTGCGACCTGAACGCAGCGCCTTAGACCACTCGGCCATCCTGACACACACTCGTTCATGTTATTAGAAAATTGGATATAAGCGATAATTTATAAGCTATAAAGGGAGTCGCAGGTGAAAAAAGTTTCAGGGTAAAAC
The DNA here is from genome assembly GCA_006491805.2 of Dysdera silvatica. Classification (NCBI taxonomy): domain Eukaryota; kingdom Metazoa; phylum Arthropoda; class Arachnida; order Araneae; family Dysderidae; genus Dysdera; species Dysdera silvatica. The sequence goes on from QLNU02010973.1 coordinate 3,070, forward strand.
AAAAAATGTTTCAGACGGAAAAAAAATTAGAAAATCGTTGGACCAAGTAGTTGGACACCCCAAAAGAATGCTATGTTGAAAACTAAAAAAAAATATAAAAATGTTTACTTGCTTTTTTACAAAATTTTCAAATAGCCGTTAAACTCCTACTTTTCAACACTTCAAAAGTTGACGAATTAACTTTGACTTGCTCTCTGAGCGCTAACGAACCACACGTGTAAGCAACACTCCTTGCTTACTCTTCCTTAAATTGGTACGGGGACAGACAACGCCAAATTAATAACAAATTGAAGTGACTGAGGTTCAACTTGATTTGACTCCCTGAATTTAAATATCGATCTTAGATGTCTTTCCTTTGTTTAAAAAAAATGCAACATGTCAGAAGTGGGATTCGAACACACGCCTGGAAACCCAGACTGCGACCTGAACGCAGCGCCTTAGACCACTCGGCTATCCTGACACACATACGCTTGTGTTATTAGAGATTTGGATGTTGGCGATGATTTATAAGTTATTAAGAAAGCCGCAGGTCAAAAAAGTTTCAGGGTAAAACAAAAAATGTCTCAGATGGGAAAAAAAAATTAGAAAATCGTTGGACCAAGCATGTAGACCCAAAAGAAGGCTATGTTGAAAAATAAAAAAAAATATATATAAAAATGTTTACTTGCTTTTTTACAAAATTTTCAAATAGCCGTTAAACTCCTACTTTTCAACACTTCAAAAGTTGACGAATTAACTTTGACTTGCTCTCTGAGCGCTAACGAACGTAACACGTGTAAGCAACACTCCTTGATTACTCTTCCTTAGATTGGTACGGAGACAGACCAAGCCAAACTAATAACAAATTGAAGTGACTGAGGTTCAATTTGATTTGAGTCCCTGAATTTAAATATCGATCTCAAATGTGTTCCTTTCCGCTCAAAAAAAAAGAATGCAAGATGTCAGAAGTGGGATTCGAACCCACGCCTGGAAACCCAGACTGCGACCTGAACGCAGCGCCTTTGACCACTCGGCCATCCTGACACGCACCCGCTTATGTTATTAGAAAATTGGATATTAGCGATAATTTATAAGCTATAAAGGGAGTCGCAGGTGAAAAAAGTTTCAGGGTAAAACAAAAAATGTTTCAGACGGAAAAAAAAATTAGAAAATCGTTGGACACCCCAAAAGAATGCTATGTTGAAAAATAAAAAAAATATAAAATGTTTACTTGCTTTTTACAAGAATTTTCAAATAGCCGTTAAACTGTACTTGTCAATACTTTTCAACTCTTCAAAAAGTTGACGAGTTAACCTTGACTTGCTCTCGGGCGCTAACGAACAACCTCCTCGCTTACTCTTCCTTAAATTGGCACGGAGACGAACCAATACAGAATATAACAACAGTGACTGGGGTTCAATTTGATTTGACTCCCCTGAATTTAAATATCGATCTTAAATATGTTCCTTTGTTAAAAAAACAAGCAAAAGCAAGGTGTCAGAAGTGGGATTCGAACCTACGCCTAGAAACCCAAACTGCAACCTGAACGCAGCGCTTTAGATCACTCGGCCATCCTGACACGCACTCGCTTGTGTTATTAGAGATTTGGATGTTGGCGATGATTTATAAGTTATTAAGAAAGCCGCAGGTCAAAAAAGTTTCCGGGTAAAACAAAAAATGTCTCAGATGGGAAAAAAAAATTAGAAAATCGTTGGACCAAGTAGTTGGACACCCCAAAAGAATGCTATGTTGAAAACTAAAAAAAATTATAAAAATGTTTACTTGCTTTTTTACAAAATTTTCAAATAGCCGTTAAACTCCTACTTTTCAACACTTCAAAAGTTGACGAATTAACTTTGACTTGCTCTCTGAGCGCTAACGAACGTAACACGTGTAAGCAACACTCCTTGATTACTCTTCCTTAGATTGGTACGGAGACAGACAACGCCAAATTAATAACAAATTGAAGTGACTGAGGTTCAATTTGATTTGAGTCCCTGAATTTAAATATCGATCTTAAATGTGTTCCTTTCCGCTCAAAAAAAAAAAGAATGCAAGATGTCAGAAGTGGGATTCGAACCCACGCCTGGAAACCCAGACTGCGACCTGAACGCAGCGCCTTAGACCACTCGGCCATCCTGACACACATACGCTTGTGTTATTAGAGATTTGGATATTGGCGATGATTTATAAGTTATTAAGAAAGCCGCAGGTGAAAAAAGTTTCCGGGTAAAACAAAAAATGTCTCAGATGGGAAAAAAAAATTAGAAAATCGTTGGACCAAGAATGTAGACCCAAAAGAAGGCTATGTTGAAAAATAAAAAAAAATATATATAAAAATGTTTACTTGCTTTTTTACAAAATTTTCAAATAGCCATTTAACTCTACTTGTCAATACTTTTCAACTCTTCAAAAACTGGCGAGTTAACTTTGACTTGCTCTCTGAGCGCTAACGGACCACACGTGTAAGCAACACTCCTTGCTTACTCTTCCTTAAATTGGTACGGAGACAGACAACGCCAAATTAATAACAAATTGAAGTGACTGAGGTTCAACTTGATTTGACTCCTTGAATTTAAATATCGATCTTAAATGTGTTCCTTTCCGTTCAAGAAAATAGAATGCAAGGTGTCAGAAGTGGGATTCGAACCCACCCCTGGAAACCCAGACTGCGCCCTGAACGCAGCGCCTTAGACCACTCGGCCATCCTGACACGCACTCGCTTATGTTATTAGAAAATTGGATATTAGCGATAATTTATAAGCTATAAAGGGAGTCGCAGGTGAAAAAAGTTTCAGGGTAAATCAATAAATGTTTCAGACGGAAAAAAAAAATTAGAAAATCATTGGACCGAGCTGTTAGTTGGACACCCCAAAGGAATGCTATGTTGAAAACTAAAAAAAAATATAAAAATGTTTACTTGCCTTTTTACAAAATTTTCAAATAGCCGTTAAACTCCTACTTTTCAACACTTCAAAAATTGGCGAGTTAACTTTGACTTGCTCTTTGAGCGCTGACGAACCACACGTGTAAGCAACACTCCTTGCTTACTCTTCCTTAAATTGGTACGGAGACAGACAACGCCAAATTAATAACAAATTGAAATGACTGAGGTTCAACTTGATTTGCCTCCCCGAATTGAAATATCGATCTTAAATGTGTTCGTTTCCGCTCAAAAAAAAAGAATGCAAGATGTCAGAAGTGGGATTCGAACACACGCCTGGAAACCCAGACTGCGACCTGAACGCAGCGCCTTAGACCACTCGGCCATCCTGACACGCACTCGCTTATGTAATTAGAAAATTGGATATTAGCGATAATTTTTAAGCTATAAAGGGAGTCGCAGGTGAAAAAAGTTTCAGGGTAAATCAATAAATGTTTCAGACGGAAAAAAAAAATTAGAAAATCGTCGGACCGAGCTGTTAGTTGGACACCCCAAAGGAATACTATGTTGAAAACTAAAAAAAAATGTAAAAATGTTTACTTGCCTTTTTACAAAATTTTCAAATAGCCGTTAAACTCCTACTTTTCAACACTTCAAAAGATGACGAATTAACTTTGACTTGCTCTCTGAGCGCTAACGAACGTAACACGTGTAAGCAACACTCCTTGATTACTCTTCCTTAGATTGGTACGGAGACAGACCAAGCCAAACTAATAATAAATTGAAGTAACTGAGGTTCAATTTGATTTGAGTCCCTGAATTTAAATATCGATCTTAAATGTGTTCCTTTCCGCTCAAAAAAAAAGAATGCAAGATGTCAGAAGTGGGATTCGAACCCACGCCTGGAAACCCAGACTGCGACCTGAACGCAGCGCCTTAGACCACTCGGCCATCATGACACGCAGTCGCTTATGTTATTAGAAAATTGGATATTAGCGATAATTTATAAGCTATAAAGGGAGTCGCAGGTGAAAAAAGTTTCAGGGTAAAACAAAAAATGTTTCAGACGGAAAAAAAAAATTAGAAAATCGTTGGACCAAGTAGTTGGACACCCCAAAAGAATGCTATGTTGAAAACTAAAAAAAAATATAAAAATGTTTACTTGCCTTTTTACAAAATTTTCAAATAGCCGTTAAACTCCTACTTTTCAACACTTCAAAAATTGGCGAGTTAACTTTGACTTGCTCTTTGAGCGCTGACGAACCACACGTGTAAGCAACACTCCTTGCTTACTCTTCCTTAAATTGGTACGGAGACAGACAACGCCAAATTAATAACAAATTGAAGTGACTGAGGTTCAACTTGATTTGACTCCCTGAATTTAAATATCGATCTTAGATGTCTTTCCTTTGTTTAAAAAAAATGCAACATGTCAGAAGCGGGATTCGAACCCACGCCTGGAAACCCAGACTGCGACCTGAACGCAGCGCCTTAGACCACTCGGCCATCCTGACACACATACGCTTGTGTTATTAGAGATTTGGATGTTGGCGATGATTTATAAGTTATTAAGAAAGCCGCAGGTCAAAAAAGTTTCCGGGTAAAACAAAAAATGTCTCAGATGGGAAAAAAAAATTAGAAAATCGTTGGACCAAGTAGTTGGACACCCCAAAAGAATGCTATGTTGAAAATTAAAAAAAAATATAAAAATGTTTACTTGCTTTTTTACAAAATTTTCAAATAGCCGTTAAACTCCTACTTTTCAACATTTCAAAAGTTGACGAATTAACTTTGACTTTCTCTCTGAGCGCTAACGAACGTAAAACGTGTAAGCAACACTCCTTGATTACTCTTCCTTAGATTGGTACGGAGACAGACAACGCCAAATTAATAACAAATTGAAGTGACTGAGGTTCAATTTGATTTGAGTCCCTGAATTTAAATATCGATCTTAAATGTGTTCCTTTCCGCTCAAAAAAAAAAAGAATGCAAGATGTCAGAAGTGGGATTCGAACCCACGCCTGGAAACCCAGACTGCGACCTGAACGCAGCGCCTTAGACCACTCGGCCATCCTGACACACACTCGTTCATGTTATTAGAAAATTGGATATAAGCGATAATTTATAAGCTATAAAGGGAGTCGCAGGTGAAAAAAGTTTCAGGGTAAAACAAAAAATGTTTCAGACGGAAAAAAAATTAGAAAATCGTTGGACCAAGTAGTTGGACACCCCAAAAGAATGCTATGTTGAAAACTAAAAAAAAATATAAAAATGTTTACTTGCTTTTTTACAAAATTTTCAAATAGCCGTTAAACTCCTACTTTTCAACATTTCAAAAGTTGACGAATTAACTTTGACTTGCTCTCTGAGCGCTAACGAACGTAACACGTGTAAGCAACACTCCTTGATTACTCTTCCTTAGATTGGTACGGAGACAGACAAAGCCAAACTAATAATAAATTGAAGTAACTGAGGTTCAATTTGATTTGTGTCCCTGAATTTAAATGTCGATCTTAAATGTGTTTCTTTCCGCTCAAAAAAAAAGAATGCAAGATGTCAGAAGTGGGATTCGAACCCACGCCTGGAAACACAGACTGCGACCTGAACGCAGCGCCTTAGACCACTCGGCCATCCTGACACACATACGCTTGTGTTATTAGAGATTTGGATGTTGGCGATGATTTATAAGTTATTAAGAAAGCCGCAGGTCAAAAAAGTTTCAGGGTAAAACAAAAAATGTTTCAGATGGGAAAAAAAAATTAGAAAATCGTTGGAACAAGCATGTAGACCCAAAAGAAGGCTATGTTGAAAAATAAAAAAAAATATATATAAAAATGTTTACTTGCTTTTTTACAAAATTTTCAAATAGCCATTTAACTCTACTTATCAATACTTTTCAACTCTTCAAAAACTGGCGAGTTAACTTTGACTTGCTCTCTGAGCGCTAACGAACAACACGTGTAAGCAACACTCCTTGCTTACTCTTCCTTCAATTGGTACGGAGACAGACAACGCCAAATTAATAACAAATTGAAGTGACTGAGGTTCAACTTGATTTGACTCCCTGAATTTAAATATCGATCTTAGATGTCTTTCCTTTGTTTAAAAAAAATGCAACATGTCAGAAGTGGGATTCGAACCCACGCCTGGAAACCCAGACTGCGACCTGAACGCAGCGCCTTAGACCACTCGGCCATCCTGACACACATACGCTTGTGTTATTAGAGATTTGGATGTTGGCGATGATTTATAAGTTATTAAGAAAGCCGCAGGTCAAAAAAGTTTCAGGGTAAAACAAAAAATGTCTCAGATGGGAAAAAAAAATTAGAAAATCGTTGGACCAAGCATGTAGACCCAAAAGAAGGCTATGTTGAAAAATAAAAAAAAATATATATAAAAATGTTTACTTGCTTTTTTACAAAATTTTCAAATAGCCATTTAACCCTACTTGTCAATACTTTTCAACACTTCAAAAGTTGACGAATTAACTTTGACTTGCTCTCTGAGCGCTAACGAACCACACGTGTAAGCAACACTCCTTGCTTACTCTTCCTTAAATTGGTACGGAGACAGACAACGCCAAATTAATAACAAATTGAAGTGACTGAGGTTCAACTTGATTTGACTCCCTGAATTTAAATATCGATCTTAGATGTCTTTCCTTTGTTTAAAAAAAACGCAACATGTCAGAAGCGGGATTCGAACCCACGCCTGGAAACCCAGACTGCGACCTGAACGCAGCGCCTTAGACCACTCGGCCATCCTGACACACATACGCTTGTGTTATTAGAGATTTGGATGTTGGCGATGATTTATAAGTTATTAAGAAAGCCGCAGGTCAAAAAAGTTTCCGGGTAAAACAAAAAATGTCTCAGATGGGAAAAAAAAATTAGAAAATCGTTGGACCAAGTAGTTGGACACCCCAAAAGAATGCTATGTTGAAAATTAAAAAAAAATATAAAAATGTTTACTTGCTTTTTTACAAAATTTTCAAATAGCCGTTAAACTCCTACTTTTCAACATTTCAAAAGTTGACGAATTAACTTTGACTTTCTCTCTGAGCGCTAACGAACGTAAAACGTGTAAGCAACACTCCTTGATTACTCTTCCTTAGATTGGTACGGAGACAGACAACGCCAAATTAATAACAAATTGAAGTGACTGAGGTTCAATTTGATTTGAGTCCCTGAATTTAAATATCGATCTTAAATGTGTTCCTTTCCGCTCAAAAAAAAAAAGAATGCAAGATGTCAGAAGTGGGATTCGAACCCACGCCTGGAAACCCAGACTGCGACCTGAACGCAGCGCCTTAGACCACTCGGCCATCCTGACACACATACGCTTGTGTTATTAGAGATTTGGATGTTGGCGATGATTTATAAGTTATTAAGAAAGCCGCAGGTCAAAAAAGTTTCCGGGTAAAACAAAAAATGTCTCAGATGGGAAAAAAAAATTAGAAAATCGTTGGACCAAGTAGTTGGACACCCCAAAAGAATGCTATGTTGAAAATTAAAAAAAAATATAAAAATGTTTACTTGCTTTTTTACAAAATTTTCAAATAGCCGTTAAACTCCTACTTTTCAACATTTCAAAAGTTGACGAATTAACTTTGACTTTCTCTCTGAGCGCTAACGAACGTAAAACGTGTAAGCAACACTCCTTGATTACTCTTCCTTAGATTGGTACGGAGACAGACAACGCCAAATTAATAACAAATTGAAGTGACTGAGGTTCAATTTGATTTGAGTCCCTGAATTTAAATATCGATCTTAAATGTGTTCCTTTCCGCTCAAAAAAAAAAAGAATGCAAGATGTCAGAAGTGGGATTCGAACCCACGCCTGGAAACCCAGACTGCGACCTGAACGCAGCGCCTTAGACCACTCGGCCATCCTGACACACACTCGTTCATGTTATTAGAAAATTGGATATAAGCGATAATTTATAAGCTATAAAGGGAGTCGCAGGTGAAAAAAGTTTCAGGGTAAAACAAAAAATGTTTCAGACGGAAAAAAAATTAGAAAATCGTTGGACCAAGTAGTTGGACACCCCAAAAGAATGCTATGTTGAAAACTAAAAAAAAATATAAAAATGTTTACTTGCTTTTTTACAAAATTTTCAAATAGCCGTTAAACTCCTACTTTTCAACACTTTTCAACTCTTCAAAATTGTCGTTAACGACTTGCTCTCTGTGAACTAACGAGCAACACGTGTAAGTAACACTCTTCTTACTCTTCCTTAGATGGGTACGGAGACAGACCAAGCCAAACTAATAACAAATTGAAGTGACTGAGGTTCAACTTGATTTGACTCCCTGAATTTAAATATCGATCTTAGATGTCTTTCCTTTGTTTAAAAAAAATGCAACATGTCAGAAGCGGGATTCGAACCCACGCCTGGAAACCCAGACCACTCGGCCATCCTGACACACATACGCTTGTGTTATTAGAGATTTGGATGTTGGCGATGATTTATAAGTTATTAAGAAAGCCGCAGGTCAAAAAAGTTTCCGGGTAAAACAAAAAATGTCTCAGATGGGAAAAAAAAATTAGAAAATCGTTGGACCAAGTAGTTGGACACCCCAAAAGAATGCTATGTTGAAAATTAAAAAAAAATATAAAAACGTTTACTTGCTTTTTTACAAAATTTTCAAATAGCCGTTAAACTCCTACTTTTCAACACTTCAAAAGTTGACGAATTAACTTTGACTTGCTCTCTGAGCGCTAACGAACGTAACACGTGTAAGCAACGCTCCTTGATTACTCTTCCTTAGATTGGTACGGAGACAGACCAAGCCAAACTAATAACAAATTGAAGTGACTGAGGTTCAACTTGATTTGACTCCCTGAATTTAAATATCGATCTTAGGTGTCTTTCCTTTGTTTAAAAAAAATGCAACATGTCAGAAGCGGGATTCGAACCCACGCCTGGAAACCCAGACTGCGACCTGAACGCAGCGCCTTAGACCACTCGGCCATCCTGACACGCATGCGCTTGTGTTATTAGAGATTTGGATGTTGGTGATGATTTATAAGTTATTAAGAAAGCCGCAGGTCAAAAAAGTTTCCGGGTAAAACAAAAAATGTCTCAGATGGGAAAAAAAAATTAGAAAATCGTTGGAACAAGCATGTAGACCCAAAAGAAGGCTATGTTGAAAAATAAAAAAAAATATATATAAAAATGTTTACTTGCTTTTTTACAAAATTTTCAAATAGCCATTTAACTCTACTTATCAATACTTTTCAACTCTTCAAAAACTGGCGAGTTAACTTTGACTTGCTCTCTGAGCGCTAACGAACAACACGTGTAAGCAACACTCCTTGCTTACTCTTCCTTCAATTGGTACGGAGACAGACAACGCCAAATTAATAACAAATTGAAGTGACTGAGGTTCAACTTGATTTGCCTCCCTGAATTTAAATATCGATCTTAGATGTCTTTCCTTTGTTTAAAAAAAATGCAACATGTCAGAAGCTGGATTCGAACCCACGCCTGGAAACCCAGACTGCGACCTGAACGCAGCGCCTTAGACCACTCGGCCATCCTGACACGCACTCGCTTATGTTATTAGAAAATTGGATATAAGCATTAATTTATAAGCTATAAAGGGAGTCGCAGGTGAAAAAAGTTTCAGGGTAAAACAAAAAATGTTTCAGACGGAAAAAAAAAATTAGAAAATCGTTGGACCAAGTAGTTGGACACCCCAAAAGAATGCTATGTTGAAAATTAAAAAAAAATATAAAAATGTTTACTTGCTTTTTTACAAAATTTTCAAATAGCCGTTAAACT
>QLNU02010974.1:2260-17055 GCA_006491805.2 Dysdera silvatica
AAATTTGGTACTATATTTTTAATTTTATTAATACAATTTAATTTAAAGCAAACTTAATTTAATACAATGTATGTATAATGAGTGCATAAATTTCATGAATTAACATAAATAAAAGCGTAATAAAACCTATGTACACATATTATTACAGAGCAAGTAGTTCAAAAGAACGAATCTTAAAATGTACTGGTCTTGAAAGAATCGGTCATAAAAATAATTACTTCGCCCATCCTGACAGGAAATGTCCGACACTTTTTACCGAACGTGCTACCAGGTGAGCAGCAGCGAAACGGTTAACTAAAAAGGAAGCTAGGAGCTAAGTCAGGGGCGCACAGGGTCGATGCGCCCTCATGGGCAATATAATTCGCGCCTCAGAATGGGACTTGCATCAAGGTCGGATGCAGGCTGGGGGCGAGCCCCTTCTGAAAATAACAAATTTTAATTTATTATTACTTGTACTAATTTAAAATTTGAAAACAAATTTTACACCACAGGTTTTAATTCGTTTGCAAGCTTTGGGCCCCACCCCCTGAAAAAATGTCTGTATCCGCCCTTTATGGGGGATCTGCTATGTGCACCCCATTTTAAAAATGTATTACTTTTTTAAAGCACAACGTAATACCAATTGTAGTACGTCAAACCTCAGATAGTTTTAAAAAAAAAAACGCAACACTTCCGGGTTTAGTATAACATAACGGAGAAGGTAACAGAACAACAATACGCAATAGCCAGGTTACGCAGTCTGTGATACCGTTGTTAGAAGCGCATACTCACCTACCCTCCCCCACTTTCTACTTCCCCTCCTGCTCAGCCGATACGTAATGTTAAGCGTTAAAGAACTGCCAATATTTCGCCCGAAAAGTACCCAAATCCCCTCCTCTCCTTTTGAAGGGACTGCGAAAATTCAATAACTTTTTTGGTGGGTAGGCCACTTCTATCTGTGTTGAAAAAGTAGTATGGTGGCGCTTCTGCCGTCGATGTTTTCAACTTTCGTGCGTTCGGATTATTATTTCCGCAATCTCTTTTCGATGTCATCGTTGGATTCGTGTGGTTGTGTGTGCTCTCAGATCGTGGAGTGCCGATGTATTCATAATACCACACTTTGAAATTTTTGTATTCATTTATTTTTTTTAATTTTTTACAGTGTTGGAAATCCGTTCTTCGCCCAGAACGTAAGTAAATAACGGAATTTTTTTTTTCTTTTCACACCGTAAAAAAAGTACCATGTTAGTCGGTCAGTAAGTCAACCTTACAAATTCAAAGTCCGCGCCGTTATTCATACACCTTGCATTCATTTTAATAAACGATATTATTATTGGATTTAAATTTACGATATAATAATGGAGCTAATTACTCCAGATTTACTTTTTAAAATCATGACTTAGCAGTGGCGTACGCAAGCCGTGTCATAACCCAGTATATTTTGATCGCCAAAAACTACAATATGATCTATATATACGTATGTATATATACAATTGCAGCCTTATGAGCCCTTGCAGGGCCGTCAACGCATTTCGAACTCCTTGGGGGCCCGATCGTTTCTTAAAGCAATTTTTACGCTAACTTCAAAATTTCCACATTTCGCAATAAGAAAATTGTTACTTTAATTAATGATAATCTGTTGAAAAAGACAAAACAAAAATAACACCCAAAATTAAGAAACTGTTTCTCAATTTGAAGTTCTTGTTTGTTTGGACAAAGATCCACTGACCCGGCGTTAAAGCCACACCGTCTCCTTATAAATTTTTTATTACTTAAAAGTTTATGCTAAGGTGATTATAAGCCGGGAGGGAAATTATGGGCTCCACCTCAAACTGCATATTAAATATTTATATGACTAGTGCTAAATGCACATGCTTTGTGAATATATACAATTACGTATTTATGTAGGTTTTTTTAAATACTTATAAATAACGTTACAAAATAAAAGAAACTATAACAATATGAGTGAGGCTAGTAGTTCTATTCCTAAATTTCAGGTTAGAAATGGTCGTAATTTCTTCCCATCCGAAAAATCAATTTTTACCCAATCACAAGTTGTTTTTTTCAAAGTATCAAATTGTATGTTTTATTTGTAATAATCTTTTAAGGGATTTACCCAAAATTAAATATTTTGTTTCATTTTGATTAAGTTTTAGAACATTAAATTGGTTTAAAAATATTAAAAACAAATTGTACTTTTTTTCTATGTACATATTTTGTGCTACTTCTCAAATGGCTTTCACTTTGCAATATCAATATTTTTATGCCAGAAAGTAGACCCCCTAAATCATGACTAGGGCATCTGACCCCGTAGCGCTGTAATCTGTTCTTGGGTAGTTGCTTTTTTCTACATTGATAACTGTAGGATTAATAAAAAGTAGATGTAAACTTGCAGAAATTTTTCTTTTTTTAGTTTGCTACTTATCTCTACCAAGAGATAAAGGATTGTATAAAACTTCATTCACCTCCAAATGTCCTTGGATGTTATCTCTAATAAACACCCTTTATCTCTTAGCCTGACACTGATTTTAGACTTCAGTATCTATGTTGTTTCCCCTTAGAGTACAACAGGTTTCAAAGGTTCTAAAGATTTTTTTCTGATGACACGCAGCTTGAAAGTATTAAACCATTCACTTTTTCGTTAAGGTATTTTATTAAATTTTGTATATGCAATGAGTATATGTATTAACACAGATTTTTAGACTCTCCTGAAAGTGTAATAAATATAAAAAGATGAGAAAGATTAAATACGTACTTTATATATGGTTTAGATCAGGGGCGGACTGGGTCCTCTCAAAAGACACGTACCTGGCACTTTCGGAAGGCACTGGTCTTATTTATCATCCATAAGGGCACACCGGACCGATGGGCTAGCAGGCCGGTCCGCCCCTGGTTTAGATGATAGATGTTATACAAATACTGAATGCATGGCCTTATATATGGGAGATGGAAGTAATGATATCAATGTGAAGTTCTCAGAATTATGAGGCAAGTACATTTTTTGTATGTTTATACATTATATGCAAAATCACAATTTATTTCAGGTTATGGGAGGGGGGGATCTCAGACCCCACAGGTCCATATAACTCTATGCCTATAGATATCAATAATGAAAAAAGGCCAAATTAAAAAATATAAAGAGCAGAGAAATAATCAAGTATCAATGGCAAATGACCATTTATATTCTCAATTGCCAAAATGTTTTATGTGAATGCAATGTTGATATTTATTTTGTTTGACTTGTATGTGTATAAACACACATAATATATAATGTCTGACAATTATAATAAATAAAACGGAAGCAGGGTTGGCAGGTTTTTGACTCATGGTAATTTTTAATGAGTTTAATCATGGTTTAAACTGTCATGTCAAAAATCCTTCATCAAAACCCTTAAACATTGCCTCTCAATATAAAAATGCCTTTTGAAAATAACATACATTGAATGTAATGTTTAAGATGTCAATGCTATTTTGAATGTAATGTTTAAGATGTCAATGCTATTTGACAATACCGAATGTCAGTAGTATTTGACAATGTCAAATGTTAGTATTATTTGACAATGTCAAATGTTAGTATTATTTGACAATGCCAAATGGCAGTAGTATTTGACAATGCCAAATGGCAATAGTATTTGACGATGTTACAAATGTCATTGGTATTTGATGATGTCAATTGTATTTGACCATGTCAAGAATATCAATAGTATTTGACAATGTCAAAAAACATGAGTAGTAAATATCTAATATGTTTTAATTTATTATTAATTAATAATATGAGTAATAAATGCAGATTATTTTTACGCAATATGGTAAAATATCAATATCTTTAACAAGATGTGCTTTGAAAAAAGGTCCTTAACTTACTATCTCTTATCGAAGGTTGTTTCTTCATTTCTTTCATTGTTAGGTGCATTTTTCAAAATTTATGCAATAAATGCGATGATTTCTTAGCTGAGTCTGCATCTGAACTTACAGAACTAACGGTGATTTTGCTATAATGTCCTGTCAACTCGGGTTTAATTGAAAGATTATTTTCAAATTTTGGATTTCTACACTCTAAGCTACGAAATAGTTTAGGTGTGAATAAATATGCAAAATTATTTATATTCTATCGGATGCAGTGTGGTAAAAGTGAACCAGATTACTAATTGTATGATAAAATTGAATTTGCACAGATCAAAAAATTTTAGAATTAATATTTTATATTTAATAATTGTATTAAATTATTTAAAAATATTAAACACTTTAATCTGGGTAAGTTTTTATTATTTAATATCTGTTGTAGCCAAAAAATAATGTGAAAGCAATAATTATAGGTTTTTAATGCTCATCACATCAAAAATGAGCTTTTGACGTCAAAACTCCAAGCCTGAACATATGCAGTTTACAGATTATGAAGAAATGTTTATTAAAAATATTAAATTACTATTTCGAAGTCAGGCTGTCTTATAGCTACATCCGTATGGATACTACATATCTCCATTATAAGTTAAGAAAATAATTTTTGGTCAACCCTAGGAAGGTGAGGAAAAACCTTCCTAATTTCTATTCTGAATAGCCAAATTTCTCGACACCGTGAAGACGTTTTGCCATCAATCAAAGTTCGCGTGAAAGGGTTGTTTGTGAATGGTCATCCAATTTCGTTGAAAAGGCTGGAATTTTTTCCACCAATGTGAATAGGAACCTTATATGTTCAGAAGACAGATTGTTTCGTGTAGTTTGCATTTTATTAGTTTTGGACAATGTATCACTAAGTAGTGTAATAATCTCGAAATATGAGTGAAAAATATACATCATAAGCTAATAGTGCTTTTAAAATTTCTAATAAATACAAACCTTCTTTCTAGGTTATACAGTAATTGACAACAAGTATGGAGGCCAGTCAGGTGTGCAATGCTAATTCCGATCCATCGTGTGCTGCTGCAGCTGTTGAAGCAGCAGCCAGTTGGACCTTATTTGACCTAAGTTTCATTGACATTTTCATCATATCATTGGTAGTCGGAACGGCTATATATTATGTGTTTTTCAGAAAAGAATCTACACCACCGCCGAGAAATACTTATATGGTTGAGTAAGTTATTTAATTTCTTAAAATGAATAGTTGTCACTAATACAGTTCCTTTCGTTAACAAGGCAGGCGTGCCTACAATGCAGTACATAAAAATCACTAATAAAGTACAAGAAGGTAGTTGAAAACAAAAATGAAGCTCAGAATGATTATTAAAGTTACAAATCTACTTGATTCATATAAACAGTGAAATAAGCATTCACTACTTAGTAGGTGAAGACTGGCATGTGGAATGATACTACATTTTTACTTATGGAATGATACTGCAGTATTACTCATGGAATGATACTGCAGTATTACTTATGGAATGATACTGCAGTATTACTTATGGAATGATACTGCAGTATTACTCTGGCACTCTGCTATTAAAACGCTGTTGATCCCAGCTGTATGGGGATGTAGAGGTAATGCTGGTTACTACGTTCTGAAAATCGGGATTTGATTTTTGATAATAGGGTATAGACGTTCATTACTTTTCTATTACCCATAAGCTGAAACTTTATAAACGCATGCTATTTTGGTAGGACTGTACCACTCACTAATGCTTTTGTGAGGATAAAGCTATTCATTCTCGCCTACTTCTGTAGACAGGTTGCTCCGCTAGTGCTGAAACGATAGCACGTCGAAATTTTTGTAGAAAGAGGTTGCTTCGGTTGAGAGAAATTGAAGGCTCCTTGGGATTCTTATATAGGAGAGGTGATCCAGTAGTTCTAAAACTATGACTCATATGCATATATATGGGTAACAGATAACAACGGTTGAACCATACCTCTCATGGAGGTGGGGGTGGGGTTGAATCTTATGGGAATGGACTAGTTTCTATGATGAGGAGCTGTCTCTTTCGTGTCTTCATTATCTCTCTCATATGAGCCCAAACAGATATATAAAATGAATACAAGAAAAATACAATAAATGCATTTGGCTTCAGTGTTTCAGAGGGGCCCTTAGTTTTCTTCACGAACCCTGCATTTGTTCTACCAGCTTGTGAACATAAAAATCACTTATAACCTAAATAAACCACAAACCAAACTAATCACCAGCTATGGTTATATTGGCAGTGATGGGGTTTTAACCAGTGATGTGGAATAAATCACTTACAAAGTGATGACGTGATATATGATTAATTGATTGGGATAGGACACATGCAAGTTTTGGAAAATTGTTTGCACTGTTTTTAAATTCAGGTTTTAAAAATATATTAAAAGTTACTACATGGGCATTGTATATGTACTAAAAAGCATATGTAGGCTATCACAAGGCTTTTCAAGAAGTACATTTAATTTAAAGTCTGAGTGGTGGTGCAATTGCAGCGCGGTCACTTAGATTGCCATTATTCAGAGTTTGACTTCCTGAAGTACCAAAAAGTAGAGTGCTTACCAATGAAGTGCTCACTGTGGTCTTGGAATTAGTTCCTTAGGTTTTGAGAGGTTCATAAATTTTTTTTTTTTTTTTTTCGAAAACTATAGGCTTTGGTGCAACATGGCCAAATGTGTGATACAAATATGCAGCGGAACATCCATATGTTGAAGTCGACAGTTGCATAAAAAAAAAAATTCGCTACTCCCCTTTTATAGCAGCCTTGTGCGAGAAGGGGAATTTTTTGCCTTAGCTAAAAGCAAACGGTTACCGATACGTGCAAGCAATTCATTTAATATATACATACTGTATATTAAAGGTATATTCAGTGCATTGCATAATGATAGGTCCATCCGAACAAAAACAGAAGTTCTATTGAACTACTGTTTCATGTTTTTAATTTACATTTATTACAAGGCTCTTGTGATAACAAATTATTTAAAAGTAAAAAGGATTACGAATGTATGTACAAGAATAAAGTCACAGTAATTGAAAACAGATATTGCAAAAAGATAGGTCCACCATGCGAAACTTATTTGCAAAAATTTATTAGTAGGAAATTTTTTCTCCTTTCTTCAGAATCAATTCATAAATTCTTTTTGGCATAGAATTAATAAGATTCTGCAAGTAATGCATGTTGCTGGCACGCCACTCAAACAGAATTGCCTCTTTCAGTTCATTAGTAGTATTGTATTGTTTCCCACCTGCATATACAACTCTTGCAAGTGTTCGCCATAGATTCCCTGTGTAGTTTAAATCTGAACTGTAAGATGGCCAGTCGATAACGTGGACTCCATTTTCTATAAACCACTCAAAGTGTGAATTAGCCATATGAATTGGGGGCATTATCTTGTTGAAGCATGAAGTGTGGCCCTCCAATTTCTTTTGAAAACGGTAGCAACTTCTCAATAATTAGGTTTTGATAATCTGTAGCATTCATACGAGTATTTAAAAATGTAACATCTGTTTTTCCTTGCCATTCAAAGCCTGCCTAGATCATAACAGAACCACCTCCATCTTGTCGCTTCGAAAAGATTCGTTCTTCTTCTTTGCGCAAGTCGTGCCAATAAAATTGCCAGCCATCTGGCCCATCCAAATTTAATTTCTTTTCGTTTCTGAATAGTATTTTTCTCCAATCTTCTTTCCAAGTTATTACTTGTTGTGCAAATTTCAGTCTCTTTCCTTTACGTTTTTCAGATAACTTTGAGGTAGCTTTCCTTTTTTGTATCTTAAACAGTGCACTGTCTTCAGGGTCCTAAACAGCATTGACGTTGATATTGGAATATCTTTTCGACGTGCTAAAGCACCCAATGAAGTTAAACCAGATGGAACCCCCTTAACAATTACCCTTGTTTGGCGAGAGGTCAGTTTAGCAGGCCGCCCGGGGGATTTTTTTGTACCGTAAGCATTCTTTAATCGAATAAACTTGTTCACAACGTTATGTGATCGTTTCAAACATTTCTCTATTCGACTTTCCACATCCTTAAAAGCTTTAATTTGGCCTTTTTCCATTTGGTAAGCTAATTTTTGTAACATATTTCTTTGTTCACTAAATTGGTACTATACTAAAGGTAATAGTTAAAAACAGTAGTATTGCTATTGTTTCCCACCGTGCATAACAATTTGCAACTGAGCCATAATCATGTGTAGTTTAAATCTGAAATCTAAGGTGGACCTATCTTTTTACAACATCTCAGCACTAGAAAATGATGCATTTTTTAAAAAATATTTCTTTTTAGCATATTTCACTGTGTTATTATTACATACTCTAATACGAGACCACTGAAATTTTTTGGGAGATTATTTGCATATTCTTATGAAGAAAAAATTATTTTTATGGGTGGACCTATAATTATGCCACACACTGTATGTATGTGTATGTATATAAATTTAATACATACAGGAACAATTAATATAAATTTGTATTTATTTTATTTAATATAATTTTATAACTGTTTATTTATGTTATTGTATGTATTTAATAAAGTAGTGAGCATATTAAATATTTAATGACGAAAAAGTTTGTATTACATTTTAAAAGAAAAAAAAATTCAATTTCTCGCCAAAGTGGAAATGCGTAAATTTCCGTTTCTCGCCACGGCAGCTATAAAAAAAAATAGTACTAAAATTTTCATTTATGCAAACGATTTTTTTTTTATACATCATGTATTGTGTAGTATATTGTATTTAAAACAAATTATCATAGTCAGTGTGCTCTTCTTTGTTATGAATAAAAGAATATAAATTACGACATACACAAGTTGTGTTTAAATAAATAATTAAAAGCAAAAAGCAAGGTGAAAAATATGCTGAATGTGTTTTATCTTGAAAATTATGTTTTAGTTAGTATTTCCTGTAGATTTATATTTATGTAATAAACTTTTTAAATTCTTGCAAAAACCTTTGCAATGAATTTTGATAATGGTGCATTATAAAAATGTTTAAAAAAGTCCATGAAATTCGTCATTAAAAACATTTTCATTGACTTTTTAGAACGTTAAAAAAATCCCGACTTGTCAAAAAAATAATTCAGTATATAGAAAGTTTTTCTATGTAATGATCCCAGGGACTTACATGAGCTTTGATATATGGTAGTTCTGCTATATGTACAGTGAAACCTGCTTAAAGTGACCATCTTTGGGATTGGACCTCCATGGTGACCATAGACAGGGTCACTATACATAAAACTTCGTTATAGGTATGTTATACTATACTAGTTCTTTTATAAAAAGTGGTCACTGTACCAGGTTCCACTATATTTATATATTTAAAAATTAAAAGCTTAAAAATCGTTAAATATTCTCTCCTCACACTCGTGCTAATTACCGTAATGTGCACCTCAACGATTCTAAATTTAGTAACATCATTCTATTATTAAAAGCTTTCTTTTTATAGCATAATTATTAATTAAAATCCTTAAAATGAAAATATATCAAAATCGACTAGGCATATGGACATTCTAATATGATATAGTTAATAATGGTATTAATATTAATTATAATTAACGCTCATTTTGATCTGTTCCTGGTGGGAGGAAATAATGTTCGCATCTTTTAAATCTAGTCTGTCTTTTATGGGACTTCATTACGAGTGAAATGATACCCGCCAGGTACCTTGGTGGGGGTAGTGGGGGACTATTCTTGCTCTTTTTTTTTTTTAATTTATTGTTTTATTTGTACTAATTTATATTCACATTTGTGTCCTTATGTAGTTGACAATTCTCATTTCAGACCTAATGCCTCGACTGTTGATAGCTCC
Organism: Dysdera silvatica; assembly: GCA_006491805.2. Lineage (NCBI taxonomy): Eukaryota > Metazoa > Arthropoda > Arachnida > Araneae > Dysderidae > Dysdera > Dysdera silvatica. The sequence goes on from QLNU02010974.1 coordinate 11,922, forward strand.
AGCTTTATTAGTAAAATGAAACAAACGGTAAGTTATATATGTATGATATTATATAAAATAAATGATAATGTGGAAGTTATTAAATGTGAAAAGGAGTTAGAATAAAAAAAGACAGCAGCTTAGCCCGATGTATGTGTCTGTCAAATTTTCAATGTGACAGTGTGTGGGATATTCAAACAGGGTGTCTGGCAATATGGAAAACTTGGAAAAAGTGAAGGGAATTTAAAACTCATTGTTATAATAAGTAGCTTAGTAAAATATTTTCATCACCTTGCTTGGTGCAAAATGACTCTTGTGCTTATGCCATAAAAACCAGCCAATCAAACAAAACATTTTCCAGAACGGTACTTTTTTGTATTGCATTGCATACTGAAAATATAAAACTAATATAATTTATATAAAATTATTAAGCCCATATATTTTTCAGGAGAAAATGTTTGCCAAATATGTAACTAAAACTTGGAAAAAAAAAGTTTTTTATCCAATCTGTAGGTAATTTTCATCATACCAGTTTCCTTCCTTTATATATAGTCATAAATATTTGTTCTTTTTATATAGTCATGCATATTTATTTTTCATATATAGTCATGCATATTTATTCTTTATATATAGTCACACTTTTTAAATGGAATGGAAGATGAAGCATCAGCTTTGCAATTATATAGTTAAACTAATTTATAATGACTTCGAAAAAAGCCAAATGAAAATGTGCATGTTTAATTAATTCAAGTTTTTAGTGAAAATAAGTTTTTTTAATATAATTTTTGTATTTGTAAATTCACTGTAATTAAGTTATAAATGACTTTGGGATTTGTGTTAATGGATTTTATTATGGTTTTGAAACTTGTTGTTTTTATTATGTAAATTTTGATTCGTTGTCATGTGTTGTTCGCAATAATTAGTGACTGGAAATCGATTAAGATTTGGTCTGGAAAAGTCAGGGAAAGTTGAAAGGGAAATTGACCAGGTACCATGTAGAAAGGTTAACAATCATGTTTAAAAGCAGTATCGGGTGGAGATGAAATTTAACATTAATTGGTGCTGTATAATTCTTGTTGTTTCCTCCGCTATAAAAAAAAGAAATGAACATACTTCAAACATACAAAGACCGTTTGAGTGCAGCACATTGATTTTCACCTTTACTTCCATATTGAAGGTGGAAACTATTCCAGACAACTGATATTCTGCACTGTCAACTACCAAGAGATCATCAAATACCAAAGAAACACTGTAAACACGCCAGATGTGAATGACTCAAAATGAATATGCATATAGATAGATACCTTCATCTAGCAGTAGATTGATATGATTCAGTAAAACCTCCGAATAGCAAATGCCTTGAAACTGCTAGCGACACCACTATTCAAAAAGATTAGTGGATAATAGGCAATAAAATTGGGAATTGGAAAAGTGTCCTCTTCGAAAAGAGATGTCTGCTATTCAGAGGGTATCCATTACGGAAGTTTAACTACCACTATAAATTGGGAATAGTTGGATTTATGTCTTGTGTAAGTGTATGTTAAGGTTCTGGTCATAGTCAATGGACTCTAAGATGCTAAAATCCAAACAAACAATATGCCTATTATTTCTTTATGAATTAAATATTATGTAACTATATAGAACTATAACAAATCAGCAACAATAAATATTATTCTTCCTGTATGATTTATATAACTTTTACTTTCTGTATAGGGGCGCCGTGTAATTGTGTTCTATGGAACACAAACGGGTACTGCAGAAGAGTTTGCTGTACGTATTGCAAAAGAAGCGAATCGCTATGGTCTGAAGGCGATGGTTGCGGACCCTGAAGAATATGATATGGTAAACTCACACATTAATTATTACAAATTAATGTCATGAAGAATTGAATTAATGAATCCTTAAAATGTTATATATATATATATATGCTGATATTAGTGAAGTCTTTGTGACATGGAGGTGCAGCCATGCCACATGAGTAATGCATTTCTTATTTTACTACTTATCCGGATTTGACACTCCATGGCTAAAAATAAGACATACCAACTGCTCGTTGTAGTCCAGAGGTTTGTTCCCTATGCATTGAGAGCTTCAGATTCTTTGAGAAAACGTTGATTCAGTGCCGCTTAGTGGTAACTCATTCATCATGTCATGCCATTATTCTGGCTTCAGCTTCCAATGGTATCATGACACATATCCCCTGTTTTGCCCACTGTATTTTGGAGTATAGTTTCCTTGAGAACGGCAGTTTGGAGAACTGGATGTCCCAGTTCAGTAAACCCTTGCTGTCCTTGCGCCATAAACGTGCAAATCTCTTCTCTTAGTTGGCATCTATTGTTTTAGATCATAGCTAAGTTAAGCTGTAGAAATTTCCTTTTTTAATGTGATCGTTTCATCACCTTCATTTGATTCTTTACTTAAACCTTTAATTCCTGGCTTTCGTTTCTACTTTTATCTCTTATTGTGTATCCTAAATGATTTTCTTGATAGTCTCAATTTTTCTTGTTCGACGCAACATAACCTTTACTGTCTTAGCCCCACCATGATATGAAATTATGGCATTCAGCTATCACACCATCAACCAAGGTTTCATTCTATTGATGCCATGGAATGCATGCCATTTTTCTACACACTGAAGTCTAGAGTTTATTTCCCGAAGTAACATTCACATTTTTGGAAAACTACGCAGCAGAGCAGTGTTTCTCCTTGTGTCGTAAAACACACTTTGCTATGTTTGTGTCATAGAACACAAATAAAAACCAAATTTCAGGTTGGTACATTACAACTGATGTTAATGAAATTTTAGCTTGGCGTTTTTTTCTTTATTATTATACAACAGAACCTCTGTTAACCAAGTCAAAGTGTGGACACAGCTTCGGATAAAAAATAAAATACGATTTCTTTAGTTAAAAGGTGCGAATGCGCAACAAGCAATATATGCACACTAATAATTTAGTATCTGTTAAAATTACATACAATATGTATTGTATTATATAATCCCCAGAATGTTTTTTTTTTCTCAATTTTGCTTTGCTTCTTTCTTTCACGTCGTTTTCGTACAGCGGTATCTCACCATTTTTTCATTAGAAAAATTGCAACAAACCGTAATGCAATCTGAAAAAAAAAATACAGTACATGCTGTAGTAAATAAGGAACCAACAAAGTCTAAGAAAACACCTGCAACCTTGTGGTGATTTCAATTGTAACACATTCATCAAGTGTGCTGTCAATTCAGGTCCAACTCACAACAATGCCAAAAATACTTTCTCACCTTGATTCAGAGGTTGGTTCTTTAAACCTTAGAGGTTTAGATACAGAGGGTGTATGTGTATATATATATAATAAAACATTCCAAAGTGAACTACCCTATATATAGATTCCATGTAAATTTGTTCATCCAGATAGGTGGTCTATTAATGGAGATATGTGTTGAGAGGTGGGCTAAACCGCTCAAAATTGCTAAATTGCAAAAATTGTTCCACATTACCATATAAAATTAAAAAACATGATTCAATAATTTGAAATTTATTTGCAAGCTATGAACTTTGAGAAAGTAAATTCAGCGATATGGAAACTTGAGGATGTAAGATATTATTACCCTTCACAGGGATAACACAATTGCCAAATAATGGTCAACACAGAAAAGCCTCCGGGGCGAGATTTTTGTGAGTTTTTCGTGGGGGAATTTATTATACAATAATTTTTGCTATCCATGTTTATGTAGCTCAAACTGGAGCTTTTTATTTATATTTGGAGAAAAAGAAGCGCCGTCCTCATCCTGGATGCGAACCAGGGTCCCCACGTTTAGCCTGCGGTGTCTTGACCTACTAGACAAACAAGGACAAGAACAAACGCAGTTTTCTACGTATATTAGGATGTAAGATATTATTACTCTGAATAAATGTGGTCATTCGAAGAACTTTTACTGTATAATAAATTATATCACGCCTTTTTGTTTTAGGAAGATTTAGCCAATGTGTCGGAACTTCCTGATTCGTTGGCGGTGTTTTGCATGGCTACTTACGGCGAAGGGGATCCTACTGACAATGCCCAAGACTTCTGTGCCTGGTTGAAAAGCTCTGGTGGTGACCTGACAGGAGTGAATTATGCTGTAAGGTTATATCTTTTTTGCTATAGTCTCCAGTGAGCGAAAATAGGGAACTATATGTACCTAACATTAATCACAGCAATATAATTAGTCTGTAGTTATTATATAAAATTTATAAGTTAAATCTATTAGACTAGTGTTTATGAACAATTCGTACACACCTCCGGTGGAGTATATAAAAGGCATACACAGACAATGTTTTGATAAACTAATTAGTTTGTATGGTTGTTCTTTTCCAGGTCTTCGGTCTGGGTAATAAAACGTACGAACACTACAACTCCATGGCAAAACTTGTAGACCAAAAACTCGCTGAGTTTGGTGGAAACCGGGTCTTTGAACTGGGTCTCGGGGACGACGACAAAAAGTAAGTTTTCTGTTATTATGTTTCAAAAAGATTTGTGGTGATGAATAAATGTATGTGCAATCGATTTCCATGCAGTAGAATTCTAATTATCAGGATGAATACAGCTCTGGATAATTGAGTACAGTGTTTCAAAGCATAAGTAAGCCATTACTGTGTTTACTATAAGGCCAAGTCGCCTAAATAATCAGGACCCGGTGAATTGAACCACTTGGATAATGGATGCCTAGATAATTGACGCACTACGCTGTGTGAGATTTCTTACGAGAAGACAGAGTACTAACACGTTCACTCGCATTCTATTAATCTGGATTCTTTGGAAATTCTTATACTATCTTTTATAAAGTTCATTTTGGGAAATAATGACTCACAAGCATATGTAGAGGAGAAAATTGATAATATATATCTCTCCCTAGTGTTTTTAAATAACCGAAGCTTTCAGGAATGGCAGTCCAAATTATCATTCCAACACTGCGTTTAGCGACCACCTTCCCCATAGCGACCACCTTCCCCAATTCCTGCAATGCTCAACTACTCGCTTGCTTTCAGATTTTGATCCTTGCTTCTGGAGTGAGCTATGTATTTGTTGGTTAGTTTCCTTTGTGCAAAACAACTTGTACAGTGTAACAATTAAAATAAAATTTTGAATAGTTTATAAGCTTATAAAATGATACGTTCTGTGGCTC
>QLNU02010974.1:17155-37347 GCA_006491805.2 Dysdera silvatica
CTGCTTATAGAATAGTGAGTGTCAACTTATGGTGTTTGTGTTCCCAAGACTGTTTTAGTGGGGTCTGTGTAGTCAAAATTGTTTTCATGGTACTACTTAATCACCGTTTTAATTTTTAATAATGTGTAGATATCGATAAACGTAGCCCACATGAACGAAACTGTTTTGGGCACCTTTGGTCATAATCAAGAATGTAAAAGGGGCTCTCAAATCAAAAAGAACCACTGTATTGGGACCCTCAAATATGCTTGTATATTTGCCTCTAAAACCTTAACATACATATATATATATATATATATATATATATATATATATATATATATATATATATATACACACACACACACACACACACACATACGTACATACAGCCAGAGTTAACTGTCTTTTGAGCTACAAGGGGAACCTACAGTGAGTGCCCTACATTTTTGATAAAAAGTGAGCCAAAATAAGCGAAATGTGTGTCTCGCATTTGTGCCAATGCGCTTAGTTGAAGATATGAATTTTAAAGATTTTTCATCCCATATATGAGCTTAAAATACGACATCCTTTGCAAACTAATAGGTAGCTTAGTTGGTAAGTTACCGGCCTAGTACTTCGTTTTTTTGCGTTCGATGCCCGCGGAAATCGGTCTTTTTTTTTTTAATATGTATCCTTTTTATATATTTATGTATTTTCATTAGTAAAAATACTTTGCTTACAATCGAATTTTGTTTATAAACTTACTTTAATAAAATTCATATTTACATATTTAATTCTGTGATACTATTTTTCGCAGTTATAATTTTTACACGAATTTTAATATTTTATTGAAGAGTTGTAAAGGTACAAAAAGTTTAGGAGTTAGCTGTAAGTTTTTATGTGAATATAGCTTTTATAAAATTTGCGTACTCATTGTCAACCTGTGAAGGGATGAAATTACACCAATAATGCAGTTTTGTTTTATTTAAGGATGGAAAGATTTTTTCTGAAAACTTTTAACAATTCCATTAAATAAAAAAGAAAACCGAGTTAATTCGTCTTATTTTATCATTATTAGCCTTTGCAGTCATTCACTATTAGCATCTATTACGCCTAATATTTTTTTAAAATATATTTATCTATTGAAAAATGTATTTTTAGTATGTAATATTTTATTTTATAACATATAACCTTTTTATGTGCATCTCATTTATGTGCATTTCATTTATACAGAAACATTTTATTTTATAAAATGCAATCAATTTTATTTTAAAACTGACTGATGTGAACATATTTTCTGTGTATCACTATCGGAGGTGTCGGAATTGTATACTGGTACACGGTTATGGATGATAATTATCATAAAAACAATAAAAACATAAAAAAAATTCTACAATGTGAGCATTTTATAAATGAATTGTTCGAACAACTGATTTTCTTTGTCTAATATCATCTGGAAAACAAATACCATCTACATTTTCAAAAACGCTTCTTTCGTAACTTTGCAACAAACCAAGAGTACTGTAACATATTCTTAAAAATCTGTGCCAAAAATTAATTGTGAATAAGAGATGCTTTGAAGATCCATTCAATCTGCTCGCGTGTTTAAATGACATCGCGTGTGTTTAAATGACATCGCGTGTGTTTAAATGACATCGCGTGTTTAAATTTTCTTGTAAGATTTCAACACAATTTTGTAACCTTTTAATGAAATTTTTTACTTAACTGAAGAAGTACACATCACGAGGTTGACAGTATGGGGTACAATGAGGTGGAATTACTTCAACAGTAGAAGAACAGGTGCCGTCGTCATTTGTAAAAACATTATTAAAGTGTGCTGGATCTACTTAACTACATAACAGGCTGGATGGCTACGCCAAAACTTTTTCTATACTTTTCAACTTTTTAATAATCAACAATTAAAATTCGAGTAGAAATTATCACTGCCAATAAGCATACAATTAACATATAACTACATAAATACGAATTTTATTAAAGTAAGTTTATGAACAAAATCCGATTGTAAGCAAAGTATTTTTACTAATAAAAATACATAAATGAACATGTAAAAAGGATATATATTAACAACCGATTTCCACGGGCATCGAACGCAAAAACACGAAGCGCTAGGCCGGTAACTTACCAACTAGGCTACCGATTGGCTTGCGGAGGATGTCGTATTTTAAGCTCATATATCGGATGCAAAATCTTTAAAAATCCATGTCTCTGAAAATTAGCCGCATTGGCACGAATGCCGAGACACGTATTTCCTTATTTCGGCTCTACTTTCATCAAAATCGGCGGGGCACTCACTGTGTGTTCCCTTTGTTAGTTGGTTACAAGTAGTGCATGCTATATGTGGTATATTCGTGTATCCTCAGATTTACCGAGTGTGTCACAATCTCCAAGTTCTTCTTGCTGGTAAAACATTGAAATTTTCTTTCCTGACTAACAAATATAACTGAACCAACCTTGGTTCAAAAATTTATTTGAAGGGTTTTTTTTTTAATGAAATAACACTTCCATTGTTTTTTAGTCTGGAAGATGATTTCATTACGTGGAAAGAAAAGTTCTGGGCTGCTGTTTGCGAATTCTTCGATATTAAGACCTTGGGTGAAGATATCACAATGCGACAATACCAACTTATTATTCATGATGACATTGAGTCAGAAAACGTGTTCACAGGTGAACCAACACGTCTGAGATCTTACAAAGTTCAGAAAGGGTAAGTTTTCATCTTTATAATTACTCTCTCATATATTTAAAGAGTTCCTTGGCATAATGAACACATGTTTGATTTATAAAATGAGTTACAATGCTCTAAATGTATGTACTTTCTCCATTGAGTGACTGCACACTTGATATGACTTTTTCTATAATTATCTAGACTCCCACTTATTGACTCTCTTCGAGTAACACCACACACACACACACGCACTTGTTCATTGATTCTCTGAGTAACACTCTCTCATTGCTATCTTTTTTTTTAATAGATTTGTTTGCTAATTATTGGAGAATGCAGACTTACTCATTGGCATACATTGAGTAGTAACACTTCATTAATGCCCTTTGAGCAGTTTTTAATAATGTCTAAAATTTTAAAATAATTTTCATTAATGTCTCTTGTTTCTGTAAGATTTGTTAATACTCTTTGAATATGTCTTCATTCTTGAGATTGTTGGTCTCTCTTGTTGATATTCTTTTAGTAACGAATTCGCTTGTTGACGTTCTTTGCACAACAGTTGTTTGTCGCTGTTTGGGTAGAACTCCTGGTGTAATGGTTCTTGAATAATGATCCTTCATTGATATTCTTTAATGTTCTTGTTGATTATTTTTGAATACGAATATAACAGATATGTATGTAGCAAATTCTGTATCCGTTGCGCGTTGAGTCACAGCTCTTTGTTTCTTTAAATGAATGATGATTCTCATTTCCGGCCAATAAATCATTATTCCATGAATGCATTCTTGTAGAAGAATGAGAATGAAACAGTCCATACATAAAAGAGTGGTTATGCCTACTTAGGCACCCATTATTTCACACGACCCTCTTAACTGCAATGCAATGAAAGAAATTTCAGGACCATATAACAGAGTTCAACTCTTCATTTGGAATAATTTTTCAGGTTGGACGTCACTCTTAGCCATTGATCCCATCTGTGATGGGATTTTGATAGTTAAGGTAGCCTCCAAATAATATTGTGTTAAAAAAAAATTTAAAAAAGCAACTTGCGTTTATATGTGAGCCACTTCTAATCCTGCCTCATTTTTTGCATTCCAAACGTTACTTTTCTCTCTCTCTCCGTTTTTTTTGGTGCAGCACAACCTTTATTATCCTTACATCATGAAAACTCGACTGATTTTTTTTTTTTTTTTTCAGATCATACGATATGAAGAACCCATTCCTCGCACCCATTACCCTCAGACGGGAATTATATACAGGCTCTCGATCTTGCATGCATATTGAATTGGACATAAAAGAAGCAAAAATTAGGTAAAGTTTTCCCTGTCTTCCACAAATATTTTCCATTGACTATCATGTAGGTGGATGCGTAAGTGGGTAGGTAGGCAGATCAAAAAAAAAAAAAACAGATTGGGTTAGCATATGGAAATAAATCGTTTTGAATAAACACATTATGTGCACTTGGAAAGACCTTCATTCGACAGTGGATAAACCGTGATTAAATGTGATACTAATATGATATAACCATTAATGGATAACAGGGGTGCGACCAAATATTCGAGCCATTTGAATTTAACGAATTTAAAATCTCCCAACTTTCGATCAAACTTTTTAAATAGGTAAGTTTTCTCTATCTGCCATAGCTGAAGTAAAGCTGCTATGGGCACAGACTTAAAAATGCTTAACAAACAGGGTTGTTTCTTGGTCCGCAACTTCTTACAAATTGTAGGAAAGTAAGAGACACGAGACTCACTTAACTCATTCACTCCCCATGCAACATACGGAATTCCAATATAGGTAGGCAGGTGTTGCCAGTGGCGTAACAATTCAAAATGTAGGGGAAGCCCTCAAGTACCTTTAAAGGAAATCATATGATGTAGTGTTAGAAAAATGTGTTTCGGTGTAAGCCTCAGCTCCCATTTTTGTACACTACTGGGCAGGCCTGTAGACAAACCGGGGCCATCAGTGGCATGGCCCCTGTTGCCTCATCAAGTTATTTATATATATATACAGGGTGAGTTTAATCCACCACATCTCCAACACATTTTTTTGAAATCCTTATGTTATTATAAGCTTATTTGCAAATCATTGTTCGGTCGAAAAATGGAATTTTATGTTTTGTTATTGTTTTTGTTTTTTTTTTAATTTGTTTGAGCGGACTATATTTGCTGATTCAGTGAATCATAGGTTAGTGGAGGCCAACCTTATTTTTAAGATTACATGCCCACTTGGCGCGATATTCCATTTGTTGAACCAAATTAGTATAAGATTTATTATGGCAGTATTTCGTTCCAAGAAAATAAGTTTAATTATTGGTTTTATGACTATTCAACACAGAATAGACTGAACGGAATGATTTCATATTTTTGCTAGAAACTGATTACGCATATAATAAATTAGAGTTAATTGTAATAAAAGTGTAATCTGCAGCATTCGCCAAGAAAGCTCGCTAAATTCTTAAATGCAATTTTCAAAAAAAAAAAAAAAAAAAAGTTTGGCTGACATTATTTCGCGAAAACATTCACTTGCCGGATTCAAAATAAAATGAATGCTTCTCTTATGCACAAACTGAATTGCAACTTTCAATGCGATTATAAAAATTAAAGTAATTTGTTTTCTGCTATGACTTTCAGAAATAAAATAAAAAGAATATAGAACTTCAATTTAACAAATAGAGAAAAAAATAACTTTACAGCTACTTCAAAATCAAATATGTTTAAATTTAACAAGTTAATGCCAACTCTGTATTACTGAGCGTATTGTAAACTTTTAGAATACACACCGCGTTCGCTTTTTCACATTTTTCGACCAACTAGCTACCTCGCCACGTGTTGCCAAAAAGGTTTCAATTGGCTCTATTTTAACTACCTTTTAACACTTAATTTCTCGATTTCCATGGGAATATAGCTGCTAATTTTCATACATTAAGGATTTTAATGTGTCTACATTAAGCTCAATTAAATTCGTTAGATTCGGCATGTGAGCTCCGAGGAAGTGGGGGAGGGGTTACTTGTGAGTTTTCCTGACTTTCTCAGTCTGTAATGTAAATATGAGCCAATCTCCTAAAAATTCCTCCAATGAGGCAATCCTCTCTATCTCTCCAAGGGAGGCCGGCCGGTACCTACACGCTTCCCCCTACTTCCCAAGTCCTGTAATAACTTGAGAAAAGCAACAAAAATTGAATATTATATTCAAATTTAGCCTTCTTATAAAGACCGAAGTATAGGAGGGGGCAACATAGGGTGAAGTCCAGGCCCCGTAACAAGTAATTAATAGGCAACATGTTTTTAGGATAAAAAGAGGAATCTTGACTTTGTGCCAGGGGAACTCGTAACATGCAAGGGTGTTGGACACGGGGGAAGTGCGGGGTCATAGCCCCAAAATATATTTTTCACTGTAAAAAATTCCAACTTGCATGATAAATGAAGGGTGTTATTCCAATACCATGGCAAATTCCAGCTCTGTGACCCCCGCCAAGAAATGAAAAGTCTGTGTCCGCCATTGGTAATGCGTCTTATGTTCAGTGTATCTATTGGATAAAGTGAAAGAAAATACAATGTTTCAGTAACGTACGCAAACATTTTATAAGGGGTTATGGGTGTACTAAGAAGCGGGGAGAGTTTCGACAATCAAAATTTAATTGTATACAGGAAAATGGAAAGTCAATGGGGTTATGACTAACCCCTGCTCCCGGTGCTATTACAAATAGTTTTTATGTTACAACTACCAAATATTCAGGGTCAGACATTAGCTGAAGCCATCCCCCCCCCCTATCAAGCAGTTTTTAAACACAAAAAGGTAAAAATATTACTACTGATAGGTTGTACGAAAAGTGCGCATGAACTTACTTTACAACTTTGTAATAATTTTACAAAAGTCTCTGATTGGAGCGGAGCTTGCCTACCCTCTACCCACAAAAAAAATAAAATTAATTGATGAGCTTCGGAACCATTGATTAGTTGTAATGTCATCAATCAGATAATAACAATTATTAACGCTGTATTAGGGTAAAAGGTCACTAAATTAAAAATTTACAGGACGGTGCATAAGCATTCCCAGAAAGTGGAAGGGGGTGAGGTTTATTTCAACCCACAATCCAGAATATTAACCATGTTAAAAAAAATGCACGTTAAAACTTAGGCGATGGAGGTCAAACCCCCATGGACCCCTCCACTGTCAGGATGGGAAAATGGGATGTCTAAATGTTCTCTAGTGCATAATATTTAAAAACTGAGGTTTTTTTATAATTAATTATGGAGAGATTTAAGAAATAGCGATAGGCTGCCAATTCTAATAAACTGGTCATCCTCACGCATAAGAATATTGTAAATTTTACTTTCTTTGTTCGTAACAACAAAGTCGCAAAGTGGCAAAGTCGCCAAATTGGGCTTACCCTTTTGCTGATAGTATAGAACTAATGAAAAGGTTATCTCGGAAAAATAAACAACCCAGTAGTTTCTCGTTAGCGCCTATTGGTGAAACTGGTCCAATCAGTGAACAGATAGTTATTTCAAAAACGTTTCTCTAGTGCGGTGGTTTGAACTCACCCTGTGTATGTATATAGAGAGATATATATATATATTTCAAACAATGTTTTGTTCTTTGCTTAATGAGAAAACTTCATTTAAAATCTGAGAATTTTCTTTTCAGGTACGAGACTGGAGATCATGTGGCAGTGTATCCTACCAACAATCCAGTTCTCGTCGACAAGATAGCGAAAATCTTGAATGTGAATTTGGATACCGTTTTCAGCTTAAAAAATTTGGATGGTAAGTCCTGTATTTTCATTGGTCCAAATTTAACGTATCCATGAGCTAAACAAGCCTCATGAGCACAAATACGCTTATCGGCAGTTGGAGCAGGTTTTTGCACCCAGTCTCTGGGGAAACGATGGATGCTTCAAGGGTTACTATTCTTTCTGATCCCAATGTCGAAGATGACCTTTCACATAATTTTAAGACCCCTGTGGTCATGCAGTGGTAATACATGAACCTAACACACCATCTTATTTCACTCCCAATGGGGTAAGGAGATGCTTACCAACTAAATGCTTGCTCTAGTCCAGGGTTTGGTTCCCTAGACCTAAGAAGCTCATATTCCCTAGAAAAATGTAGGCCCCCACTACCCTGCTGTGGCTTAGTGGTAAGGCATTCATATACCGTGCGATTAATTTTGCCTGGTTCAACTCATAGTGGTATCGTAGAGTGTGTACAGTTTTTCTACCGATTGTGTGCCAGGGTCTAATTTCCTTGGCAAAATATCGACCCCAGTACAACATGACCTATGCTATCAATGCACCATAAAAACACAAAATATAATTTTCACATGCAAAAGTCCATAGAAATAGACCTTATTTTTTCATGGGGTGGTGGGGGGAGGGTACGATCACCTTCCATGATAGCTGGTAAACTACTATTAAACGTGTTGGTAATAAATTTAATAATAGGTGATGTCTCATAAACTCATCTCATTTTTCCCAGAATTCCTCGACTGATACATTACGTGTTGTTAAGTAAATATAACAAAACAACCGCTCATCTGGGTTCTGTTCTTCAGAAAGTCTAGGACGTGCAGACGCATTGTGATTCCAAAGTCCTGTTGGCCCATCAAATTCCCTTTCTTATGCAAGAAAATTGTGAGTTGCAATTGCAGAAGAAAATGAGTATGTCAATTTCATTTTCACTATGTTTTCTTGCAGAGGACAGCAGCAAGAAGCATCCATTCCCCTGCCCAACGACGTACCGAACAGCTCTTCAGCATTATGTCGACATCACGAGCATTCCTCGTACCCATGTCCTGAAAGAAATATCAGAGTATGCAACAGATGAAGAGCATAAAAAAATGCTGAAAATGATGGCTTCTTCCTCCGAAGAAGGAAGGGTGAGTTTGCCAACTTAGATTCTCCTCTCTCTCTTTCACTTTTCATACAGAATTCAATTTTCAAGAAGCTTTTGCGATTTTTTTTTAAATTTTTAGTGCTATCCATATTTCAGAATCAATACTCAACATGGGTTGTCAAGAACTGTCGAAGCATCATCCATATTCTGGAAGATCTGCCTTCACTTCGGCCACCAATTGACCATCTTCTCGAGTTGCTCCCACGTCTCCATCCTCGTTATTACTCAATTTCCTCGGCACCAAAAGTAATTCTTTTTGCATAATTAATATTACTTGATGTCTATACTAAGATGGTTTTGAAATACAGGAGCTGTGTCACCATGTGTTTGATTAAAGGAACTTATTCTACCACGAATTTGATATAGCAGAGTACACACCATGGGTTAGTTATAGAACACGTACTATAGTGGATTTGATAACGGGTCCATACTATCATGACCATGCATATTATTTGTAAACTAGACCTACGCTATGGCATAAGTTCAATAAAGGAGAACTTGGCTACCACATGAGTTGATTAAAAAAGGGAATCTGTAATATTGTGAGGGGGGGGGGTTGTAAAAGGAACCAGTACTGCTTTGATTTGATAAATCAATGGATTACCTCCATTCCATTGATTTAACCACTAAGTCACTGGGCACAGTCATGAACATTCCATTAGTTTAACCGCTGATCTATGGAGTGCAGTCATCCATGTATGGCCATTAACTCATCACAGTGGTAATGCATTTACCGTAATTGTATCATTAATCTAGATTTAACTTCGAATGTTGAAAAAAAGGAACTTATGTACTAACAAATCACTGTAGTCTGGGAGTTATATTCCCAAGCCCTAAAAGAGGTTCGTATTTCTTGAAAACTAGATTTACTACCCTATGGTCAGTGCCTGATTACCGATTAGGCTGCGCCTTGGGGTCTCCAGTTGGAGGGGGCGGGGCCCCAAGTTTTTGGGGTTTTTTTAGAAATTGACTCTTCGGTTGCCAAGTTGGTTCCTTATCAGCAGAAGTTTGTATTCCTTGGAAAACAGTAGGTTTCAATGCAACATGACCTGTGCTCTCCTGCCACTGTAAAAGCATAAACAATGGAAAAACAACAAACTTGTACTTCCGTGGATTTTATAAAAAGAAACTCCATTACAATTTGATTCGATAAAAGACCTGAATGATCTGAAATTGGATGTATAACAAAAAAAAACCATGCACAATCGTGGACTTGATAAAGACTTATGCTGCAATTAACTTAATAAAAATTTCTGTATAAAGCAAGAGTTTGTTTTGTTTTCAAGACTTGTCTTTCCTGTATATTTCTTAAATGTAATTTTTCTGTCTACTTTTTAGCTACATCCCATGTCAGTTCACATTACAGCAGTCCTTATTGAATATACGACACCTACCAATCGTGAAGTGATGGGAGTGACTACTGGTTGGTTGAAGGATCTTCCAGCGGAGAACGGAAACTGTATCAGAATTCCTATGTTCATACGACACTCACAGTTCAGACTTCCCAGCAAGACTCACATACCCATTATTATGATTGGACCAGGAACTGGAGTTGCCCCATTCCGAGGTTTCATTCAAGAGCGGCATTGTCTGAGAAAAGAAGGTAAGGAAATAAAGGCTATAATCCTTCTTATTTGAACCATACATTTAGAAAAATTGCTAGTTTACTCCATTACAACTTAATAAAATACCATTAGTTCTGTGGAAAGGGCCAGGGTACTGAAAAAACACCCACGCTAAAACATTTCTAGCCAAATATATACGGCAACGCCAAATTGCGCCAAGGGCTTGTGAAAACTGGAAGCCTCTTGGTTTTAACGATCCCAAAAGTCACCATAAAATATCGAAGGGTTGCCAAAATTGCACAGTACAAGTCCTTCCTTAGCAGTGGGATTTTAAAGACTGGTTTTTCAAGGCCAGCAAGTTCCAGAACAATGTGTAAGGCTGTAACTATTTCTGTTGTAGCGAAGGGTTACTTGCCGTAATTCGGCCATCGATAGCAACTATGATATATTCTTAAATTGCAACGGAGCAGAATAAGGACATTTTGACTGTGCAAGGGTAGGCATGCTTTACCAGCAAATTGGTAACCCATGTGCTACTCCCTATAGTATTAAAAAGAATGTTGATTAAATGCTCACCATAGTCTGAGGGTTTGTTTCCTAGATCTTAGTAGGTTCAGATTCCTTGGCCAATGTAGTTTTTTGCTTACTGGGGAGGGGGTTGAAATGGCCAAAATATTGCTTACGTAATACTTGAGCTCTCCCTAAGATATATTGTATCTTTATTATAGGAAAGACAGTCGGAGACACAATTCTGTACTATGGATGCAGGAAGGAAAAGGAAGATTTCTTGTACGAGGAAGAACTAAAACAATATCATAAAGAGGGAACTCTGACAAAACTTTACCTTGCTTTCTCACGCGACGGACCCCAAAAAGTATATGTAACTCATCTACTGCAGCAGAACAAAGAAGAAATCTGGGACGTGATTGGACCAAAGGAAGGTCATCTCTATGTTTGCGGGTAAGTATGATAATTACAATCATCGATAGCATGCTACCATTGTTGAAAACATTTATTATCCTCCACGCTAAACCTGCGGTGGTGCATCTGGCTATCTTGTGAATAATCCTAGTTAGATTCCAGTAGGTAGAAAGTGCTTGGGCCTTGTGGTGATGCAGTAGAAAGGCATTCATCTATCATACTCTTATCTAATCCCGAGTTTGAATTCGACGAGTTTGAGTCCTGAAAAAGAACACTTACTAATTGACTGCTCATTGTAGTTCGGAAGTTAGTTCCCTAGGCCTTAAAAAATTCGGCTTCCTCAATTGTGGACCCCAGCTCAGCATGACCCTTGCTGTCCTTGCATTATAAAAATAAAACCAAACAAACACGTTGCTTCCTGTGCGTTATTTTCCAATCAGTAATCGTGCTGAAAACTGTAGGTCCAGCCCTGTGGTGGTTAAGCGTTCACCTAGCACACTGTTATCCCGAATTTGACTCCCAGTGGTGCCCAAAAATAGGATGATTAACTGATCACTGTAATCTTGGGGTTGAGTCCCTAGGTCATGTGAGCTTCCAATTCCTCTAAAAAACTAGGTCCCAGCTCAGAACGACCTTTGCCGCCATTGTGCAGTAAAACTCACAAACAATGTGCAAAAGCTGCAAGTCCTGGTGCATTGAATCTTAACTGTCCTTATATCCCATAAAACACATACCGTAGAACCTGGTGAAGTGACCATTTTTTACGAGAGAGATAACTTTTAAGGACTTCGTTATGCCTATAACGAAGTCTATAACAAACAGTTATTTCGACACTGGCGTAAGGTTTAAAAACACGACGTTTCGGGAGCCAACTGCTCCCTTTGTCAAGTGAAGGCAGAAAGTCTATTATGTATAGTGACCATTGCAGTCCAGTCCCAAAAGTGGTCACTTTAAGCAGGTTCTACTGTAATTTAATTCTCTGTAATCTTACAATAATATGCAATAGCAAGCTGCAACATAGCAATTCATTTTATTAAAACGCTACTATAATGACCTTATTACGTAAATGGTGGTGGTCTCTAGGTTGAGCATAATTACTCCAGGTGTGTTCCATCGTCCCTTGTGACATGGAATTAGAGTTAGGTATCCTAGATACTATAGATGAGTTTGGGCTCAAATTTTCTAGACCTGAAGACTTGCAATTTGAGCGAAAATACTTTATGGGAATTTCAAATATAACTTAACCCCTTGAGGTACGATTTAAATTTGAAAACAAAGTTGCCAGACTACGTTATTCAATTTCCTTTAAACTTTCATGTACACGTATTTCTGCAATCCTCAAAAATGAATCATGTAGTTGCATTCCTTGGAGAATTTTGATATAGAAAAGTTGCATTAATGTTTGCAACAAACCAATACTTTTTGTTATAATTGCATCTGTCTAATGAGCCTGCCCGGTCCTGAAGACTTCATAAAATATAGAGCCCACACTCTAATCGGACTCTGGCTAAGCCCATGCTCTAATTGGGCTCTGGCTAAGCCTATCTCATTTCTACACCACAACAGAAAAATTGTTGCTGTTTTACTTTTCATAGATTTGGGCTTTGTTTAAAAAAAAATCATTAGAAGTATAATGGCATAGATGTAATGGGTTTTTATACAGTAAATTTGGATTAGAAATGCTATTGATATGGAATATGTCAGGGTTTGTTTTTTCTGAATAGATTCATATTTCGGGGGTTTAATTTCCTAAACAATAGTCGTTTGGATCCATCTGAAAACTGTAGGCGCTGCATAGAATGCTCATAACTGTTCTTATTCCTAAAAATACACTCATGTTTAATCATTCAATAGAGCCTGCCTAAACTGACCACCCTTAGGACTGGACAGCAGTGGTCACCATAGACAGGTGATTACTATACATGACAAACTTTCATATATGTGTGACTAAGTCCCTACCAGTTCTCTCCTATAAAAAGTGGCCATTTTATCCAGGTGGTCACTTTGCCTGGTTGCACTGTATATGTGTTAGAGCAATGCTGCTCAATCTTTTTTGTAATGAGAAACGTTTGTCCTATCTGGCTTTAATGGGTATAAAGGAATAGGAATGATATGTATGTGTATTTTTTAATTTAATCGGTTCTTTACAACCATTCACCTAACATTCTGTTAATACGTGTTTGGCATGCAGTGGTGAACAAAAAACACCTTACTGGCAAATTGATTGCTGTAGTTCGAGGGCTGGGTCACTGGGCCTTAAATGGTTCACTTCCTTGGGGTAATTATAGATACACTACCCTGTAGTGGCGTAAGACCAACGCATTATTCAGCTGTAATGCCCTTAATCTGGGTTTGAGTCCCAATAGTATTGTAGCATGCAAACTGATTTTCTGTTTCAATAACTCAGGGTTTGGTTCTCGTATGAATGGAGATTTAGATTTCCTCAAAAAACTGTGGGTCTCGATGCAATGTAACCTTTGTTGCCCTTGTTCGGAAAAAGCGTAATTTCTTTGCAACTGTATATAATATTATACATGTAGGTCAAACTTATATATGCTAGGGCTCCCATGTATTACATTTCCCCCAGGACAATCCCGGGTTTTTATAAAATGTCCCACTTTTTCAAGTGTCCTTCCTGAAAAATAGCTATGGGCAAAACGGGATTTTATTCTGTGTGTAGTATAAACATGTAGCATCCTTGGTGGCTAATCAGTGAAAAATTGTTGATCAATTTCTATTATAACATTGGCAATACTTGAAGCGGTACTTCGTTTTTTCTCTTGCTTCTGCAGACATTATAATTCTTTATCAATTTCGGGTAATGCACATACTACAGTGGGTACTAGCAATTGGTTGTGGAAGGAAAATGCAGTATTAATAGGTATGCTCTTAACGTGTGGTGGCCATCTTAACTTTAAATAGAGTTTTACGCTGAGGTATTTGACTTCTTTGTGCCTCCCGATCTAATCCCTTTAAAAGTACTGACGTTTTCTCCTCCATACATCTAATAAATAATCAGATGAATCTAAGTTATGAACTTGACTACTCCTTATTTTTTAAAGTTGCAGTTTTTCTATTTACGTTAAAATATAATCGATCTTGAGTTTTAACACTGCCCAGTTTTTGGCTTTTTTAAATGTCAACCCTATTGTACATGCTGAACGGGACGTGTTATATATGAATAAAAAAAAAAATTTAAATAATTACTCTTTCACATTTCAAAAGCCTTTTCAACTTTTTCATTAAGTATTGTATTGGAGTAGTTGATTATATCAGTTTTCCATTATCGGGATCCGATTAGTTCCGATATTCATCTTTTATATATGTGTGTGTGTGTGTATATATATATGTACATATAAAGATGTCTCAAAAGAGTCTAGTTACAGAAGCCATTTAGTTTCAAGAAATAATTATAATAAAAAAAAGTACTAAGTGCATTCATTTTCATGTGTAATATATGCCGCCTGCATATATTCATTTGCAGTAGATTATTTTATAGGCATATGATATCCAACATGACTAGTTTTGGGCAGTTTGGGATTTCAAGGTAATGACATGAATTCTTTGATCTTGAATTTCTCAAAAAGCGTTATTTTTAAAATTTTGAAAAAATTCACATATGAACTTGCGCATCTTAGCATCATTTCTGTTCATTTTGGGATAGGAATGGGGATATATTTTGGCCATTTTTTTAAAAACAATTATGCCAAGGAAAACCATCTGCATAAATGAAAATTTTTAATTTTAATCCACAATTATTAATTACTTTGGCAAGGACAACTATTTTCAAAATTTAAGAAACAGTGCTATTGTATCATCATGTTAAAACAGATGAAAAAATTTACCCAGTTGAGGGGGGATGAGGCCAAGGCAGGTGTGTCTTAAGAAAATTACATCCTCAAACATTAACATGAGAATTTATGGAAAACTGTACCTTTTTACAAGTTTATGCTGCCTCAGTCCCCTTTTTTCTATGTTATTAAGTTCAATGATCCCCTACAAGGTAACTCTTAGGAGCTGTGGCTGCCAAGTCCATTTCTTCTTTACAAAGATGATCGGTGCAGCCAGTGGGACATCTGGGTTCCACCAGAGTCAGAATTTTGAAATTTTTCACTGCCACTTTGGTTTATTTCTTTAAACTTTTCTATTAGCTGATTAAGCATTTCACAATCTGAATTATTTTCCCCAATATCATGTACATCCTTACTTGTTCTTGTCAATACTTTGTTAAACATCTTTTTATTTCACTTAATTTTTTATCACAGTTACGATAGTGTGTGTAATTTTTTCTTAACTATAAGTGACTCTTCAAGGGTGCTAAGAGAATTATTAAGGTAATCTAAAGTAACGTCTATGTCTTCAAAGTCTTTATCTGCCTGACTAGGACCTTGCATGCTAATTGCTACTGAGCTGTTTTCTGTTTTAATTTTTCCAGGTTCGTTTTTTTTTCCTACAACTATAACATATTTTCATATCCTTTTCAAAGATGTCCCATAAATCACACATCTGCTTTGCAGCAGGCCTTAGATTTTGAATGTTTTTGTGTCCTTGTTAAAAAGGTTACAACAAAAAAGTGTGGTAATTCTAGACTTTACGTTTCAGCCATGGTGGAAACTCAAAGTTACACACACATGGAGAATAATGATGTAAAAGTTTTAATGCTGACTGTGCAGAGAGTTAAGGCAAAACTGAATACTTGCTGTTGAATTGCCACTTTACATG
The DNA here is from genome assembly GCA_006491805.2 of Dysdera silvatica. NCBI lineage: Eukaryota > Metazoa > Arthropoda > Arachnida > Araneae > Dysderidae > Dysdera > Dysdera silvatica. The sequence goes on from QLNU02010974.1 coordinate 32,905, forward strand.
CAACAATTTATAAGTCTTCAACATAAAATATTCAGAATTGCACCTGGGTAATAACTCGGCGTCTCTTGCTTACAAATCATTGCCATCTGTTTATAGTCTTAAAGGAGAATTTCTATGGTTTCTTGAACACTGTTCTTCCACCTCTTTTTACTGGGTGAACTAATTTAATCTATTCTACCATGCTTGTATATAGTGGCATAGGCAGAAAGTTCATAAGGGGGTTATAGGCTTAATGGGAGGGGTTACAGAGCTACAACTCATATATTCCTATGTTAAATATACATAGGGATATATGAGTATGGATATATTCCTATGTTAAATATACATAATTTCATTACATGGGGTTGCTATAACCCCAAAAACTGCCCCTGACTATGCCTCTGCTTACATAACAACACTGTTCTTAACTTATAATGATGGTGGTAATTTTCCAACATATTGATAATTGTGGATTAAAATAAAAAATTCCCATTTTTGCAGATGGTTTTCCTTGGCATAACTTTTTTTAAAAATAAATGACCAAAATATGTTCCCATTCCTGTCCCAAGATGAAACTTTCCAGAAATGATGCTAAGATAGGCAAGTTTATGTATGATTTTTTCATAATTTTAAAAATAGCACTTTTTGAGAAATTCAAGGTCAAAGAGTTCATGGCACGAACTTGAAATCCCAAGCTACCTAAAACTACTCATGTTGGATATCATATGAAAGCTTATAATCTACAACATTATTTTTATTTCATCTATCTCATTTCTAGCTTGATTAGTAATAGTTTTTGTAACTGCACGTAAACAGAAAATCGTGCTTTTTTTCTGGATTTCAGAGGCCTATAACTTAAAAAATACTGCAGTTCAAAATCTGAAAATTTAGATTTTTCACTATCTCTGGGTGTACATCTAATGAGCCAAGTTTGAAAAAAATTGAAGAGAGCAAAGTTCAAGAGCGCTAGAATTTTGGTTCATTGGACACAAAATGACCCTAATGTGTTAAGTAATATTCAGATTTTATTAAATGTGGAGTTTGAGCAAAGGCAACAAGGGTGGCCTTCGAAGGTGGCACTGTAATCCCTGTAGATTATAGTGGGCATGCAAACATATGTCACTTTGTGATAAATAGCTGCCAATCAACATTCAGCGATGAAAACCAGGTTCTTAGTGGTTCCAATAGAATGATTTCAAGAGAATGATGATCCGTGTTTCATATGAATGGTGTGATTACATTTCTGGAACTGACTCTTGAATCATGGTCACAATCAACCAATCGATATTATCTCGAGTAATTTGTAATCCCATTTTTTTTATGTGTTGCATATTGAGGTAGTTTTACAAAGTTATCTCATTCATAATGCTTGAAAAAAAAAAAAGTTTAGACTAACTACTCACTGTGGTCGGATGCTTGGTTTTTAGGCCCCTTACAATTTCAGATTCCTCAAGGAATAATGTAGGTCCATTGCCCTTTCAGGGACAGATCCAGAAGCCTTTTGAGGGGAGGCAATTTGCTTCCAATTTGTAGTTTTAGCCAAGTATGCAGTACTTTAAATTTTCCATTATATAATTTTGGGTCAGTCGTGCCATTACCCACCCTTGGATCCACCGGTATGCCCTATAGTGGTGACATAGTCTTTCTTTCCGTTAACCAGGATTTCATTCCCAATGTTGTTGTTGAATATGTGCCATTTTTCGTTCCACCTTGGTCTGCAGTTTGGTTTTCTCTGCAGCCAAAATTCAGAATCCTTAGAAAACTGTAGGTTCCTGTCGTTGGTGTACACAGGAGGATGTTGATGGGGGCTGTAACCCCCATGGCGATGAAATTTTATATGTGTACATATATATATATATATGTGTGTGTGTGGAGTTGCAGCACTGTATCCACCCTGTGTGACCTTTCTGCATGCGCCAATGGTTCCAACACTGATATACATGGGGAAGTGTCAATGTGGGGTTGTGACCCCCATTGCTATGAAATTTTGTATATTTAACGGAGGATTATGTGAGTTGCGGCTCTGTAACCTCTCCCATTGAGCCTATACCCCACCTTTATGAACTTCCTGTGTATGCCTGTAGGTTCCAGTGCACACCTTTGCTATTCTTTCATCATGAAACGTCTACAAAACATTCATGAAATTTATATTCAAACTGTATTATGAATTGCTTGAGGTTAACCAATGTTTTCATTTCTAGGGATGCTCGCCACATGGCAAAGGACGTTCATGATATCATTACAGAAGTTATTCAAGAATTTGGCCACAAGTCTAAATCTGAGGCGGAAGACTTCCTCAAAAGGATGGAGACGCATCGTCGGTACTCTGCGGACGTCTGGAGTTGAAACCTTCACATTTAGTATCATCTCTTAAAATTGAAGACATTAATCGATGATTCATTAATCGTAACGAGCAATTCCCCATCACTATTGCCAAATGGAACAGTTTTTGTCCATCATTTTTCCTTAACTTAAAACATGACAGAATAGAAAGCTTACATCCTGACGAGTCCATTCTACAAGCAATAAAACTCTGTAAAGGGAAACACTGGACTGAAAATATCCCTACACCTGCTACACTGTTCTTTCCATTTGTGACAGGAACCGTTTTAATGAACTAAAAGTCATTTGTTGATCTTATGTTATAAAAATTCAACCAGTTCTATTCCTATGCTTTCCATAAATGGGACCACATTTTGTACCGTTTTCAACGTATTTCCTGTCCATGTATGAATGTAAATGGATTTGGACATTTTATAATTAAATTTTTAATAGATGTTGTTATTAAACAACTAGTAATTATACACATTTTTTAATGCAGAAATATGAATATTATGAAACGTAGCTGGTGAATGGGAAAGCATAATGCTTGGTTCCGCTATCACCAGAAATGGAAACTCTGTAGCAGTGTTTCTCAGCCCATTCCCCAACCTGGACCATTTGAAAAGATTTTCAGGTGTTTGCTAGTGCCCCTTCGTATAAAAATTGTATCGACAGCCCATTCAGCTTTTCCGTTCGACTACTTGCAGAATCCCGATTGAGGAACACTGCTCTAAAATGTGCCACAAGCCTATTTATCACACCTTGATTATGTGTCACCCACTGTATCACATAGTTTCTCCCTACTCTATCAAGCATATTTTCTTGTGCTGTAAAGAAGCTTGTCAAACTATTTGAACTTCATTGTACTTTGAATATAAAGTATGTTAAATTAAGCAACAGTTTTTATCAACGTTTGTTAGGCATAGTAATATTAGCACCGATGGTATGGTGAAACGTTCACAAAGAAAAGAAATCGGTGGGGCACGATTCATCCTAAAAAATGTTAATAAAAATTGTTTCTTAATTTAATCTGCGTAGTGTTCGACTTGTATAAAATATAAAGTTATGTATTCAGTAATATCAAAAAATTGTATAACTGCCAGCTCATCAAAATTTCTTGAGAAATCTAAATAGCCTAGAAAGTTTTCTTGAAAGCAATAATGTGGAAACTGTTGATCTTTCAAGAATTTCCTGAATTTAGCAATGAGCGCCACCTGGTTTACACAAGAAATTTTCCAAATAATGAGGACTCTTATAGCTTTCCTGAAATTTCCTAAACTCATTAATAAAGACCATCGTGGTTGTCAAGAAATTTCCTGAATTCACTAAAGAGAAACCATGTGATTCTCAAAAAATTTCCTAACGTCATGATAAAGATCTCCTCAGTCGTCGAAAATTCTTTCCTGAATTCAATAATCGTCTTTTGTATATTTTACATTTTGATTATCTTGTGTATGCAGATGCTTGTTTAGGACACTCTTTATTCCTCATAAATTTTAATTTCATGCTGATGTGCAAATTTTATTAGTATACTTGTAAAATGCCAATTATTTTTTAAGCTACAAATTATCTATTTTAATAAATATTAAAAGTATTTTTGTCTTCAGTCATTCCATTTAATGAGCTAATTTTTTGTTTAGATTTATGTTTGGATATGCAGGGTTTATTGTGTAAAAATTTTGTTTAAAAAAATATATAGTATATATATTAATGATAATGACAACTACTTAAGTCAATATTGTTTGTTAGCCAAATAGTGATGCGAATTAGCCTTTCGCAAACCCTGGGGCCAAGGTGTAGTTTTAAGACTGGGTGCAATTCTGTTAAGCCACATATACCTTTTTATAGACCCTTTTAAACATCCTTAGTGTACAAGAAAACTTAAAACCCTTATTACCTGTCACTAAAATATAGAAATACACCCCCAACCGAAAGTGTATGTTACTACTTATGTGTAAGGCAGAATAATATATAAAGTATATATTGCTATTTTTATAAAAGAAATGGGTATTTTCATAAAAAAATAAATAAATGGCTTATTTTCTTATAAGAATGGTTCAAAGGTATTTCAATTTTATTGTGTAATGAAAGGCAAACGAATGTTTAATTTAAAAAAGCAATTAAAGGTCACGTTTTGTCGTG
>QLNU02010974.1:42467-55246 GCA_006491805.2 Dysdera silvatica
TGAATGACAAAGTTAGGAGCCACTACAATGGCCCCTAACCAAATAAAACAGTCAAGGATAGAGTCATAGGCTCAGCAAAAATTCATAAAGGGGGGGGTTAAAGAGTTACAACTCATATATTCCTATGTTAAATATACAAAATTTCGTTGCGATAGGAGGTTACAACCCCATCAACACCCATGCAACAAGTTAAAACATGTTGGTTCATTGTCCGGTTTTCTGTGATAAGAAACCACTATCTGTAAGTGGGAGCAGTCAAGTGCTCTCACCACGAGCGACGATAGCACGAGGTGAGTTAATTATTAAAAATCCGCAAAGCACAATGTTCACCTTGCTGCAGGTGTTCCATGAGCCCAATAAGACGCAAAACCGAATGTGGCCTGTCCCTTTTGGAATCGCATGATGTTAGAGCAGAAATGGATGTGTTATTTGGCGACTCCTCTTCGAAAAGAATGACGCTAAATAAATATCATCGCATTTAAAACCTTTTGAACATTCATCGACAGACCGAAACAGTGCTAGAGTAGGGGTTATACGGCTTTTTCAGCATACGCCTTTCTCAGACCCGCTCAATCTGACCGTCAGCCCAAAATGACAGACTCTGGTCGATGCTCTTAATGCCTTCATTCGCCCGGGGTGAGGTGTTTTGCTTTTGCGTTCATGTTATTCTAGCAAGACGACTCTTGCGCACTTGTCCTGCTGCTGCCGCTGGGGACGGCGTCTATTTTCAAAAACAAAAAGATCTGGATTTAGAACCTTATGCCATTGGGAGGTGAAAAAAAATTATTGTATGATAAATTCCCCACGAAAAACTCACAAAAATCACCCAGAGTATTTTTCTATGTTAACCATATTTGGCAATAGGGTTGTTCAGCATTTTTTAAAAACGAATAAAGAATATCATCTTTGAATAATAAAAGATCGCTGATTACGAATGTCGAAGTGAAATTTTGAAAAAAGAATTTGATTACATTTATATTAATAGAAAATGCATGAAAACAGCCCAAAAAATCACGTGACCGAAAACGCTTCCTCATCGACCCTATTCCTAGTGACGTCACTTCTGCCTTCTCCGTGGCTAACGAGAAGCCATATTCCCGTTCTCGTTATGCACGTGTAAAGCATGCATTACGTGTTTTTCCAGAAATTTCAAGTATAAAAAGAGACAGAAACATAACATCGTCATTACTCCTGATGAAGGACTGCTGCTGATGCGTCCGAAAGCTTGGGTGATCTTTTTCATTGCTATTTTACCAGTGTTTAACCTTTTGTATGTAAATGACGTCACAGCTGCCTTTGAGAGGTTGAGGTCGTTTTCACGCTCTTTTTTAGGCGTCAAACTTCGAAAAAAAATTAAATGCTGCATGAAAATTAGAAATATTTTAAATTTATTCATTTTTCGACTTACTGAATCGAATAAAAAAATAAAAAATAAAAATGCTGAAAACCCCTTTTGTGTTATCCCTGTGAAGGGTAATAATATCAAACATCCTAATATACAGAGAAAATGAGCGTTGTTTCCGGTCCCCGTTTGTCTAGCTGTCTAAGACACTCCGGGCTAAACAAAGGAACGCTGGTTCGAATCCGAGATGAGGACGGCGTCTCTTTTTCTCCAAAAACAAAAAAGCTCAAGTTTAGAGCTACATACACGTGGGAGGCAAAAAAATATTGTATAATAAATCAAGATATACAGTATAGGCATTAGCGTACGCAGAGGGCGTTAATGCATTGCAGTGAAATTTTGTATATTTAACATAGGAATATGTGAGTTGTAGCTCTGTACCCGCCCTTCCCCGCCATTGAGTTTACAACACCCCTTACGATTTTTCTGCGTGCGCCTATGAGTATAGACAAGCCCTCTTAGATTCAGAACCTAAGATGTTTTGGTATAGCTTGATATCACTTTTTGCTAGTATGCCCTCATGGTTTAAAATAACCTTTTCAGAATTGAGTAAATGGTGGTAATTTCACTAGTTACTTAAACTTGTCTTTAATCTTTTCACCAGTTAACTTCCTTAACTTTTAAATTGGACAATAATTTTAGATTATTTTCGTCATTTATATTATTAATTTATTAACAATCTAACCACCGGCGCAGCATGACCACTGTAGTCTTTGAGCCGTAAAACCAAACAAACAAAACAATCTGACCATGATAGATTTTTTCTTTTTTTTTTTTAGTCGGCGGTGGCGGTCGCACCCAAATCTCTATAAGACATTGTTTTTGTTGGCGGACGTCGAGAACGAGTTTCGGCAATGCCGAGTTCGTAATGCTGTAATTTTTTTAAAAAAGAATATATATATTTTAAGTGCTTTAAATATTTTATTTTTTAGATCATTTTCCTAATTTGAAAGGATAATAAACAGGTAATACAGGAGTGAATAAGGAAAGGTAAGATTTCATTTTTAGTACTATTATGTTTTAAGTTTTTACAGTTGGTCACAAAAGTATTCGGCCACCTAACATTTTTCATAACTTTATATGCTTAAAAGTACTAAAAAGAAAGGAAGTATCGCGCATGTGCACTGCAAATATCGTTATATTCCCGATATATCGTCACATCGAATATTATGAAACCGGTAATCACGATGTTAACTTCGACCCGGTATTGGACGATATATCACCCAGTCTTGGTGGAGACTAAATCCTAATGCAACAGGATCTTGGTTGTCCTTGTGCTGTAAAATGCGAACAAATATGCAAGCTTTCTCAAATTTTAGCGAATATGCTAACGTTCCATTAAACTGTGGAGTTCAGCAGCCGAAGAAAGGAATGGGGAAAATATTAAAAGTACTGCTTTGCCATAAAATTTCTCCTGACAAATTCTTTCGAAGTGTGTATTGTTCGGCCACGTTTTACAGTTATCCCAGTTGCCAAAGGTGTTAACTTCCTCCTTTGGTAACTGTTCTTGGATGACATCATCATGGATTGACGTTTGGCCAGTCGCGAATTTTCTAAGTGTTTTTAAAAAAAACTCACTGATGTTGTGGCATGAAGTTTGCTGAAGTCAGAATATGACCATTGGGGTTTCGTTCTTTTACGTAAATGTGTCCTGCTTTCCTTTCATCAACGTTAACAACCGTTGCATGCACAGAGGCAAGTTTTTTATTATTTCAAGCTTTCGAATTGCGGGAGAGTACTACTCTATGTTTTACTGAAGGTTTTTTTTTGTGGCCGAGGGGCACCCCCACTGTGATTTCACAGATTCAGGAAAAATGATTCACAAAAAATCTCCTTGCGTCAGAAAGAAACGTAGCCGTCACTCAAAGCTTGTTTTGGCAATGTTCCGAGATGCAAGCCAGGCCTCGCACACACTGACATTCACATGCAGGTGCGGTGCTTAAAGCTCTCAAATTCAATTTTAGGAGTATAGCAAGTTTTGGCGACCGGGATAGTTGTAAAATTTTACCCATTGTTCTCATAGAATAGCATGACCATTCCAGCACATCGAAAAGTTTAACTACATCTACTAATCTCATTTCATATGCACAAATGGGACAATCAATTACTTTTGCCAATAAACACAATTATGTCATATTTTACATTTTTCTTCGGTTTGGGCTTTTAACGAAGAATGTTAACTTTTACGAAGACTTTAAAAATTTCATATGGATACAATATGAATACTAGTAATAATTTGGAGGAGAGTGTGGAGTCCTTATTTATATCAACAGTGTGGGGGGTGGGATTGTATGTTAGCTTTTCATTGATGGGGAAAAAATTATACAATGTGCTGCAAAAATTTACAGAAGGTATTGTTATTATTCAATAGGCCAATTTCACCCAAATTTCATACACATGCTCCCCTAAGTATGCGGTTTCGATTTCTGAAAGAAAAAAATAAGTTCATATTTCAGCTGCTAGGGAAGGAAGTGGTGCTGCGGAGCAGGCAATTTATATATTACTTAACATGCGCAACATCCTCTGCCTATATAAGGAGTCGTGAAGCCTTTTTCACCATACGAGGACTGCATCATGAAACTTTCTTTACCAGATCGCGCGTTACTCGTTAAGCTCTTTTATCAACGAAATAGCAATGTTTCTGCTGTATTTAAAGAATTTTGACAGGTAAAAGGTTTACGCAGAAACCCTCTGACAATTACAAATCTTCGAAAAATGATCTTGTATTTTGAAGAGACCATAGCATTCATCGTTAAACCAGGACGAGGCTGCAAACCAACTTGAAGACTTTTCAACTGCAGTAGTGGAGCAGCAACTGCACATGGTAGCAGTAGTACACGTGTGATATCACGGGAATTGAACATGCCATATACGACAGTGTGGAGTGCTATAAGAAATGTCCTGAAGTTTTATCCATATAAGATAGCCCACACTCAGCAATTGCTTTCTGGTGATAATGACGTGTGGAAAACATTTGCTTTGATGTTCATTGCTCGGATGACAGTGGATGATGAATGGCCTTGGCAGATACTGTGAAGTGATGAGGCCCATTTCCACTTGAATGGCGCTGTAAACATACATAACTGCCATACTTGTTCTGACACAAATCCCCACGTTCATCAACAAATTCTGTTGCATGCTCCAAAAGTGACAGTGTGGTGTAGCTTCACCTCATCTTTCGTCATTGGTCCTTACTTCTTTGAAGAAAATACGGCCTCGGGGCCAATGAGATGTTCTGTTACTGGCTCTAGATATGCATTTATGCTCTGGAACTTTGTCATTCCTTTGCTTCAACAGAGAAATTGTCTTGACACTACAATCTTCATGCAAGATGGTGCACCCCCGCACATCACGTTGTCTGTTCAAACATTATTACGGCAAAACTTTTCGGATGACAGAGTGATGAGCAGGCCATTTTCAACATCTTGGCCGCCTCGGTCACCCGATCTTAACCCTTGTGACTTTTGGCTGTGGGGATATTTAAAGAGCTGCGTTTATAAAGGCAATGTTCCGAACTTAGCAGTCTTAAAAGACAGAATTTCGCAACATGTATCCCACCTCCAAGCGAATGAGTTACGTTCTGCCGTGGAATGTGTTGTGCATCGAATGCAATTTCTAGAGCAAAGAGACGGAGGACATATCGAGCCGTATCTGTGATGATAGTGTGGTTCCACATGTGGTAGAAATAAAGTTATTGCATAAATCTGTTTTTAGCCATACCTATGGTATACTGTAATTTGTAGTTATTTCATGTGATTGCAATAAAGGTTATTGCATGTTAAAACACTTTTTCGTTGTTAATATTAATAAATTGCCTGCTCCGCAGCGCCATTTCCTTCCCTAGCAACCGAAATATGAACTCAATTTTTTTTTTCTTTCAGAAATCAAAACCGCATACTCAGGACAGCATGTGTACGAAATTTGGGTGAAATTGGCCAAGTAGTTTTCTCTACAGAGAGGTCTAAACACCTCCTGTTTAATTTGGATCACCACATATATATAGTGTTAGCACAATATTGAACTAAAATTAATTTTTTAAAATGCACTAAACCAAATAGCTATCAGTCAACTGTTACACAGACGTACAAAATTACATTATATATGTCTATTTGATTTTTCACCAAAATACCAACGATCAATGAATTTGGTTGGATCTAAGTCCTTTACTGGAGGCCCATTTAAAAGTGTCATTTGTCTTTTATTTAATTTTGTCTTATAAAGTGACAGAGGTACACAAATCCACCTAAATAGGCTATCATTAATTCCGATGTTTTGCATCAATTATCAACATCGTAAATAAGTTAAAGAAACCGCAACCGTGAACCGTTTTAATCGTGAATATGTTTAGGTTACTTGAAAAAAACTTGTAAGTTTTATGACAACAATTCTAAATGTTAAGAAGCAATCTACGATTTCATTTGTGATTCCACCGTGTTGACGATAGTGACGAAATTTCTGTGAGAGAATTTGCAATATTAAAAAAATATTGTTAGAACTGAATTTAAAAATTCAGGTGCTAGATAAAATTTTTGAGGTACCTTGTATTTGTCAGCCCCTGCATTAGGGTATGCCATAAAGGTATCTAATTTATAAGATTATTATCATAAAGGTATCTAATTTATAAGATTACTATCATAAAGGTATCTAATTTGTAAGATTACTATCATAAAGGTATCTATAACTACAGGTTTTAAATGAGCAAAAAAAAAACAAAAAAAACAGGATTGAAATGTTACTTGTGAGCTAAAAATTTACAAGGTTTTAACTTCTAATAACTCCTGTGTGCTGATTTGTACTTAGCTCCTTTTATGCCAAGTTTGGGTTATCACCAATAAACCGCAAAAAGTAGTACAGGGAAGATGTTTTTATAAAATTCTGCCAGCGAAATATTTAAGGTAATCTAAATAGCAGAGTCTTCTTGGTTTTCACTTTATAAATTGGCACAGAAAGACCCTTTTTTGTCCTTGCGCCATAAAACTACAACCAACCAACCCTTGTGTCATAGAGCTCACTGAATCCCTTTCTAAATTGATACAAGATTTATTAATCTTTATCAATGATTATTGATTGTGCTGTTATGCGAAGCTTGAAATTTAAAAAAAAAAAATCTAATTTTTAAGCTACCATATCTATTGCACAAATTTTTGTATAATTTTTTGCTTTTTTTATTTTAGATATTCCACATAATCATGGCTTTGTCTAAAAAATTAGAAAAATTTCCAGAGATGGCCTCATCGTGGAAGCAACTTGCAGAATCCTTTTACCTTGGTGGAGAGGCTATTTTACCCAAGGCCATGGAATCACTTTTAAGGTCTTTATGTGCATTTTTCTAAATTTTATATGAAATTATTTCTGTATTTAGCCATGCATGTGGTTGTCTTCGTAATAATTATATATATAGTGAAACCTGTGTAAACCAGAAACTCACGGGACCAGGAGAAAATTCTGTTTTATGAAGGTTACATGTCAAATGAATACATAGTTAAAATTCAGTGGTAAGGGATAACTGCATATGCTTTTGTGTGTGTGTGTGTGTGTCTCGTAAACTTTATTTTCCTGTTGATAAAAATATTTAGTTTATCACAGCATTTTATTTTTATTAAATTTAATTTTTGCATTATTTTGTGTTCTTAGTTGTAGTCAGTATTGTACAAGCATTCCCATGCTAACTATACATGCCTGTTCCATATAAAAATGTGTTATACTTCACAACACCCCATTTTTCAATATTTGATTTTATATTAGGATTAAAAAAAAGAAATATACTTACGTATCAACAATTCACAATTCTTTGATACATTAACTGTATTGCACAAAAAAAATCTTTTATGGGAGGTCGTTTGCAATTCTGCTTTACAATACACTTTTCAGTTTTGTTTATTGAATCATTCATCATGCTGATTATTTTTTAATTGTTTATTTGAAGACTGAAGTTTTGTACGTACTGTATACTAAAGGGTGTCTTTACACAACTCTTGCATGGATTTTCAGTTTTCGTTGAGACACGATCATAAAATAACCTTTCGTTAATTGTACCCTAACATGTTTTCCAGTCGTTAGAAAATAGACAGATTCATGAACAGTTTGTCAGCCCTCCCCCCCCTAGTGGTTACGCCTTACTGGGGAAAAGAAAAATTAAAATGAGGTTTCACTGTTTCCAGTTCCATTCTTTATTAACTTCTGGCAAGTTCTTTCATTTGAATTTACGACTATCAAGAACAAACTAATTCAAAACGGGTTTTTTTCATATAAAAATGGGAAATAAGGGTGGTTCTTTGGATGTAGACCTCACAATGGATGACCATTTGCACTCTTCCTTTCTATAAGTTAATCCATGCATTGGTAGTAGATATGAGTGACATTTCTTTGCTAACAACGAACGTTTTTATTTAAGAAGGGGGCAAGGGCGGATCCAGAAACCTTTTAAAGGGGAGGTGATTTGTTTCCGATTCCTATTTTGAACCAAATGTTTCAGTAATTTTCATTTAATTTTAACTGGATATAATTATAATAATCTCTGCTTGTGGGGGAGAACGATCACCCTATCACTCCCCCCTTGGATCCACCATTAAAAGGGGTGGTGTGCAAAATAGTGGTCGAATAAGGGCATTCCGTGTGTGTGTGTGTGTGAACTGTCTTTTGTTCACCCTCCCCACTTCGCTATTTGCATTGTATTCCAGCCCTCTTCCTTTTTTTTTCTGTTAAGAAAATGTTCTTCATGCTAGAGATTTTCCATTTTATGCAGTTTTTCTCTTTGATGGGACTAAATAGTCCTTTCTGTTTCTGGGTTAGACAGTCAACGTTTTAGCTAATGTTAACTACCATTGACTTTGGTAGGAACCACAAAAAAATTCTATTTTGAGCTGGTTTCCACTTTGTGAAGATTTAGACAGGTTTCACTATATATATATAACTGTAGAAATAACTGTAGCTTTTTCAGATCTGAAAAAGCTACAGTTGAGATTAACTTGATCTCCAAAATGATGACATACACACAGGAATATTGATTACTCATCTATTGCAAGGGCATAAGTGTTTCTATATTTGTGCATTGCTTTGATGATAGCACATAGTGGCATTTTTCATGTCGCTTTTCGACTTTTCATCTCTCGAGGACAATAGGATTGCTGTGAAGTAGGAAGTCAACTCTGCCAATGCGAGCTATATCTTATCCATTTTTTTCCAGCTTATAAAAAAAATGTTAAGACTGCAGTAAGTTGGAAATTTGGTGTGTATTCATATACAGTTTCATCAAACTCATAATACAATAACTTTATTCAGGTAGCAACACAACACAAATATAATTACAAAAATCTTTACATCTTGTCTACCTGGGCAACAATGGGAAAAGACCAAGGCGTCTGACGAAGCCCATGCTGCCCAATAATTTTCTTAATTTTTTTTAACTATTGAAGGAAAAGGGACACTGTCTCCACACTAGAGTCCGTTCATTGAGCCCAGAGTACCTTGACCACTAGACCAACGAAGACAGGAACAACGCTTTCTCTATATATAAGGATGTAAGATATTATTACCCTTCTCAGGGATTTTCATATCTGCTCTATTTGGCACAAAATGACCTTTGCTCTCCTTGTTCCTAAAAAATCTAACCAATCATATCTGCCCTATATATATTTGTATGCCAATTTTTTTTTTAATTGTTAAGAAACGGTTCTATCTGCATTTTTCATCTTGGTATATTTAACATGCAACTATCAGTTCTTACGTTATGTGACATCAGTCCTGTCCTAGATTATTGCAGAAGCATCAGACATTACCTACTTAAAGACAAAGTTAAGGAAATTATATTTTCGTTGGACATTTTACTTGCCACCATGTGATGAAATCCCACATGTATTTATTTTTATCCACATGTATTATTATCCTTCATAGGGATAACACAGTTGCCAAATATGGTCAATACAGAAAAACCTTCAGGGCGAGATTTGGTAAGTTTTTCGTGGGGGAATTTATTATACAATAATTTTTGCCACCCACGTATATGTAGCTCAAACTATAGTGGTTTGTTTGTTTTAGAAAAAGAGACGCTTTCCCCATCCTGGATTCGAACCAGGGTCCCTCCGTTTAGCCCGGAGTGTCTTGGACCGCTAGACGAATGAGCACAGCAGACAACTCTTTCTCCATATATAAGGATGTATGATATTATTACCCTTTACAGGGATAACACAATTGCCAAATATGGTCAACACAGAAAAGCCTCCGGGGCGAGATTTTTGTGAGTTTTTCGCGGGGAAATTTATTATATAATAATTTTTGGCACCCATGTATATATAGCTCAAAGAGGTGTTTTTGTGAGAAAAAGAGACGCTTTCCCCATCCTGGATTCGAACCAGGGTCCCTCCGTTTAGCCCGGAGTGTCTTGGACCGCTAGACGAATGAGGACAGGAAACAACGCTCTCTTTCTCCGTATGTAAAGATGTTAAGGTATTATTACCCTCCGCAGGGATAACACAATTGCCAAATATGGTCAACACAAGAAAGCCTCCGGGGCGAGAATTTTGTGAGTTTTCGTGGGGGAATTTATTATACAATAATTTTTGCCACCCACGTATTAATTAGCTCAAACTAGAGCTCTTTTTTTTTTTAGAAAAAGATACGCTTTCCCCGTCCTGGATTTGAACCAGGGTCCCCCTATTCAGCCCTACTCTGCTAAAACTCACAAAATCTTGCCCTGGAGACTTTTCTGTGTTGACCCTATTTGTCAGTTGTGTTATCCCTGTGAAGGTTAATAATATCATACATCCTTATATACAGAGGAAGAGTAGTACGCTGTTTCCTGTCCTCATTCGTCTACCGGTCCAAGACACTCCGGGCTAAACGGAGGGACCCTGGTTCGAATCCAGGATGGGGAAAGCGTCTCTTTTTCTCCAAAACAAACAAGCTCTAGTTTGAGCTAATTAATACATGGGTGGCAAAAATTGTTTGATATCCCACATATTAAAGCTTAATGCTTATGATCGTTGGGTAAAGCTAAGACAGGTATGGGGTAAATATCGGGTAAAACAATTATGGAAATCATGCCGAATCATTTGTCCCATCTTTAATAAGCTGCTTATAATTCTCGACAAATATGTTATCGATAAAATAATTGTAAATAAAATGCTTGATTTTAACTTTGTTTCTTTGTAGGAGTACACAGAAGTACATGAAGCCTATAATCAAGAAGCAATACTTGAAAAGGTACAGCCACTCATTAAATCAATGCAATCTATTTTTATTGTTAATTCACTTGGCATTTTAATCAGTATTCTTTGGTTTAATGTTTCAATTTTTTTTTTTAATTTATTTATTTTTATTTATTTTTTCAAATAACATGAAGTCAAAGAAAACTAAGTAAAGCTATTCAACGTAATTGGGGGAAGGTTTCCTGGCTAGGTCTTAAGAGGTTTAAATTTCGCAGAAGATGGTAAGCTCCGGTGCAGTAAGTTTTCAGAAAGTAATTTCTGGTGCGGTAAGTTCTCATAAAACTGTAAATTCCGGTTCAGCATGACCCTTGCACCTTAAAACTTACGCAAACAAAAATGAAGCAAACCAAACCGTAATTTTGTCAATTTAGATCTCATCACTTCTTTTAAATGGAGGTTTGCGGGTAATGAAGTGGCTTTCATGTGTTTGTTGGTTGATAAATAAATTAATTATCCTGTAAACCTCTATTAAAAAAAAATGCTATCTTCAAATTTACAAGCATGAATATGGAGGCAATCTCGTCTCAGTGCCTCGACTGGCGAAGTACTTGGGTGTCAACTAAAACGTTGCTAGATCGAGCACAGTCTGAGATGATGGCTTTTTCTGACCCTTACTGCAAAAACTGTCCGTTGAGGATGCGCATGTTGAACCATTTATTGTCAATTGTCATTGATTTCTGTAGTGTTATTCAAACCTTCAGAAGGGCAATAATATTCTAATTTCTAATGTACGAGTCATAGAATTCTAATTTGAACTGCAACACATAGATGACAAAAAGAAAATTAATTTTCGTAAACTATAATTATTTAGCATAACTTGTTGGACATGTAAAAATATCAAAATTCTATTGTATTGTATTTCAATTTTTTTCTTTATGCTAAATGTTATTTTGCATTGTACACAAGGTGATTTAAAACTTTGGAAAAAATGCTTTAATTGTCTGCATGGTTCTTTAAGGTTTCATTATACGTAATAATTCCGAAATCCAAGTTTTTTTTGTTTTTTTGTTTAGCTCAAACTAGAGTTTTTGTTTTAGGAGAAAAAGAGGCATTGTCCCCTACCTAAAGTCATGGACGATGCCTCTTTTTTGAAAGATTTTATGTATTTAAACTAAGCAAGATCCTTGAAGGCCAGAGAGGTTTTGATTTGTCGGAAAACTGTAGGATCTAAAGTAGCATGTCCTTAACTGTCCCTAGACCCTAAAACACAAGCGAATGAATTAAATTTGGCCAAAGCAGATCCTAATTAAGAGACCAGAAGCCATTTTCATGCCTAATGAAAAAAAAGAAAAGAACCTGAAGAAGTTGCACTTAAGTTCAGGTTGGGAAAATAATTTTTAAAGAAATTGAATAGAGCAGAGGAATATTTGTATTAAAAAAATATACAGTAGTACCTCTATACATTGAAGTTGATGAATTCATTAAAAAAACCCTCTTTAATTGTGTGTATGTATACAGGGTGGTTAGTAAAGTCTTTATACATGCATGCAGATAACTGTCGAACTGAGAGAGCTATATGTATGAACTATAGTAAAGTGACTATGCGCTACAAGGTGAGAGTGTGTGCAGCACTCCTAACAAAAAAATTCAGAACTTAGAACTGCTATCTCGAAAACTATTCAAGATACGGGGAAAAGTCAATTACAAAGTTGTTAAGCACCAATTAGTTAGTACGAAACGATTTTTTTACCCGATTAATAGGGCAAAAATCGTGATTTAGGAAGTTTACAGGAGGCCCCTGCGTGACAGCTTTCCATTAGCTTCGTGTAGGAGTGATACTTCCATTGCACACACAATCTCGTCACAAAGTACATGATATGCAAATATGTATGCTAAGTTATCGGTAAGCATAAAATACTGGCCAGGCAAAGTGTGTAAGACAGTGTGAGAAGAGAAACTGTGCGTTAAACGTCTGTACTTATATATTATATGGCGAATTATTCCAACAACGAGTATTGCGAGATGGTGCTGTTATATGGGGAATGTGGTCGTAATGCAAGAGGCACGCATAATATGCTGTACAACAATGTCAATCAATCAACGTTTATTGGCGTAGTGATACCAACGCCGATGGTATGGCGTGATTAGATGGTGAAACGTTCGAAAGAAAATAAATATTTCTGCCTTCGGTGGGACCTGAACCCACGACCTTCCACTTGCCGGGCGGAGGC
>QLNU02010975.1:0-20446 GCA_006491805.2 Dysdera silvatica
GTTTGGTTCCCTAGGCCTTAAGAGGTTCGGATTCCTCGGAAAACAGTAGGTCCCGGCGCAGCATGACCACTGTAGTCTTTGAGCCCAAAAAACAATGTAACATCTGTTTGTTTGACGGGAAATTAATTTGTGAACGGTATTCACAAAAAAAGCTTTTTCTTGCACTTATTTATGAACATAAGAAATATCGTCAAACAAAATACAATATAACCCGTTTATAACAAAGTTTGAATCACGAAAACGTTGGCTATAAGTGAACTTTAATATGTAAATAACGGTTTAAAAAATGCTGTTTTAGTAAGTTAGTTAGTAAGTAGTTAGGTTAGTAAGTTTAGTAAGTAGTTAGTATAAATAAGCAGAATACATATGCATAATACTTAATTTAGATTAAATAGATGGACAAGCGTGAAAAGGGTTACAAATTAAAGTCATTAGGGAACTATTTTTTACCGTGTTTGGCGCAGTATAGCCCAGATGCTCTTGCGCCATAAAAACCCCAAACAAACAAACTATTTAATAATACCATATAAGGAAAACAAGAATGTAATGTTCTGAAGCGAGCGCCATCTGTTGATGTAGAAAGTAGAATTCGTATAACATTCAATCGGTTTCTTTCCGTTTCGCAAAATGGTATCCTTTTAGAAACCGTGGAACTTAAATATTTTATGAAAGAATAAATATAATTATAGCATGTCTTTAGTGCAAACCAGAATATGTTTATTATAGAAAGTGTGAATTATAAAACTGAAATATGTTTGAAAATAGCGCCATCTATTGACTTATTATTAAAATTATATATTTTCGAGAGCAGATAATTAGGAATTCACTGTAATCAGTACCATAGCAATTTAAAACTTAAGGGGGGGGGGGTGTTCAAGTGGCTTTAAAGAAGTGATGTGATGTTATCTTAGAGAAAATATTATGCTTTGATATCCAAGTGGGAGGGCTTGAGCTCCCAGAGCCCTTTTCTTTCTTACGTCACTGACCGTAATTACTGTTCGTTCAAAAAAAAAAAAAAAAAAAAAAAAAAGGGAGAGTGTCCTTTGTTTACAAATAAATAAAATAGGACGTTTAACCGCTATGTTTTGTTTTAGAAATATTTTTGCACATTCAGCCAAAAATATAATTAGTTATTATCAATTTTTTATATATTATTATTTAGTTATTATTAATTTTATATATATTTAGTTTAAGATACGATTCATTTGCAGTATTTTCGTATTCCAACTCACAAGCGGCCAAAAACCGGCATTGGCATAAGCAGAAAGTTCATGGCGGGGGGGGGCTTTCAATTCTGTATATGTATACATACAAAATTGTATCCTAATTGTAGGGAGGGGAGTTATGACCCCAGCACCCCCCCCACGTACGCCAGTGATTAGGGGTCATCTGGGGCGGGATTAATGGCTCCACGTGTCCACTTAACTACGATATAAATAGATTCGTGTTTTTACGAACCCTTGGGGACCCTAAAAAAAGTTTGTAAATAGGAATGTTATTAAAAAAAATTCCATTCTAATTACAAAGAGTTTAAAGATTGTTTGTGAATGTGTTTTGCCGTTGATAGAACTACGGTGTTCACAGATTGTCTGCCTTTTACTAACGACAGCTGAAGTTATGCGCAGGGGCGGACTGGACTGGAGCCACTGAATAGGTAAAGATTTGCGCCCCCCCTAATCTATATTCTATATAAATCTAAGGTATGCGCCCTTGGGAGGACTCAGTCTGCCCCTGGTTATATATAGCAAAGGTTATGTATAACACGAATAGCTTTAATTTATTCATAACATACAACACTGCAGTT
This sequence comes from Dysdera silvatica, assembly GCA_006491805.2. Taxonomy (NCBI): domain Eukaryota; kingdom Metazoa; phylum Arthropoda; class Arachnida; order Araneae; family Dysderidae; genus Dysdera; species Dysdera silvatica. The sequence goes on from QLNU02010975.1 coordinate 1,805, forward strand.
CATCAACAAATTCCGCAGCAAAATTTTTACATTGGCTTTTTCTTCTAAATTCAAAGTACAGAGAAATCTGTTTATAACGATGTCTACCCTAGTTCAAACAGATAAGTGTATAATATTTAATCTTGTCTACAGAGTCAACGAAAAGTTCGTATAGACTTTAAAATTTCATAAAAAGCGAAAAATCATGGCGTTGAATTGCGATTTGCATGACAAATATTACCTGGATTTGAGCCTTTTTAAACATAAAGTTATTTGAAAGATCACCGACAGATGGCGCTTTACACGTTTGAAAACAATAAAATAGATAATATATAGTTTAATAATTTTCGACGCTCAGGTTAAAGCTCAAGCTAGAGCTTTTTTTTGGTTTGTTTGTTTGGCTTTTTTATGGCGCAAGAGCATCTGGGCTATACTGCGCCGAGTTTTTTTTTTAGGCGAAAAACGGACGCCATTCCCGCTCTAGAATCGAATTAAGGTTTAGTTTGTACGGTCTTTAGGTTGACTCTGTATTATATTTCTTTATTAAATAAATACAATTTTTTAAAATTAATTTTATTTTAATCTGCAAATTCTATTTTATAGGGGCACCGATATGCAAGTTGCACGAAGGCAGCTCTCATCCACGCTGTTACTCTGCTTAGAATAAAAAACAAATTAAAATCGTTAGGAAAGTGTTTCGTAATAGCCTACTATGAAGGAAAAACATGTTAATGTAATATTTTTTATTAAGCGCCATCTATTGGTATACAAAAACATAAGGAATGGATATTAACGTATGTTCTATTTGTCTATCGCTTTTGTAAAACGTTATAATTTTTGAATTAATGACAGTACACAAATCTATTATAAAAGAATGATTATAAATACGACGTGTATACAAACCGAAATATGTTCATTATTGAAAGTGTAAATTGTAAAACGCATATCTATTTGTAAACTAGCGCCATCTATTGGTGCGTAAGTATACAAAAAAGGTTATTATTATTAATTAGTGCCCGGATTATACGTAATTACATATTTGAGCCTTGTTTAACGTCTGTGCACATAAACGCATAAAAACAACGAATTTCCAGAATAAATGAAAATTTTAAGTTTTTTTAAACGGATTTTATCATTCCGTCATCGGAAGAATTTCACTACAACGCTAAAAAACTTTCCTCCTACTCCTTACCCGCAGAGCTCGATTACCGACTAGGCTTGCAAGGGCTGGACCCAGGACCCAGCTGGAAGGGGTCCTCCAATATTTATTTTTTTTATTTTTTAAACTGACTTTTGATCAGTATCTAGAAAATCTTTAGCGAAAAGCTTACTTTTTGGGGCTACTTTACTACAAATTTGAGGAGTTTTAGAATAGGTATATATAAGTACTTATTTCTTATATACTTTCAGACCCCCTTCTAAATTTGTCACCGCGCGGTATCCAACTCACGTGCCTGTTCCCCGCCCTGCCCGTCCCGCCGCATGGAGTTTGTAGCCAGGTTTTAATTTCGGAAGGGAGAGACGTTCAAAAATTTGTACAGCATATATCGATACAATCACAGCATGCAAGACCGTAACCATGTCCCGATGCCTAAGCCATCCGAGCGGAAAGGTAATAGAATTCGTAACGTATACGTTTAATTATTAACACGATTAAATTTGCCGATGACACTGCGCACTAACGAAATGATTGAGAAGACAAGAAATTAATACTGTTGAATATTATATTTAACTGTCATATGTTATTTCGATAGCCGTAAACTGTTTTTAAGTTGCCGTTCTGATGAAAATAGCTATAGCAATTTTTGTGAATAATGTAAAAATAAACTTCCAGTTACTTTGGTTCTGGCCATGTTAACACATAAATAAAGTCTGGCGTGATGTTAAATTATGGATTCAACCCTCGGTAAATATTAAACTCGTTAATTTCCAATTCCTATAATTAAGAAGACCTGAAACGTTTCCGTGCAACAACAGTGACGTAATTAGTCTCTGTTTAACGTGTCTGTTTAGTAGATGCCAATAAATCGCTTGGTCCCTAATTATTTCTAATTGATGGTTTAATGTCATCCAGGGGGGGACTGGGTCCTCTCAAAGGGCGCGGGTCATACCTCCCACGAGGGCGCACGGGCCTGTGGGTCGACGCCCAGTCCGCTCCTGATGTCATTTCCCATGGCGGATTCACCAATAAGATAAATAGACTGAAGCCTATGGAGGAAATTTTTTGACGAAAAAAGTTCTGCCACCGAGAAGTTTGCAAAAGCGAGTGGTGGCCAATTGGAATATTAACTTTGAATTGTTATATTCAGAAGCGTAACTAGGTATCACCAAAGGGAGAGTCGACATGGGCTCACAAATAGCGCTGAAATCCTTAACATTTGCGAAAAGACGAATTTCAAGTAACTGCCAGGGACGTCAAATTAACGATTTGACAAAAGCACACAAATCTCTGTTATCTCTAGTTACGTTAGGCGGCAAAATATGCCAGAGCTCACAGGCGGCAAAATTGTCAATCAGCCTCTGGTCATCTTAGCAAGTTGTAAAGTCTTTTCAAATCTTTAAGAAATGATATTAAATTCTTAAAATGTGTTTGTGCATTTTGTTTTGAAATTTTATATCCTAAGTAGTTTTAGTCCCTTGTGTACAGGTTTATTTGAAAAAATTCTTGAGTTTGGAACGAATTTAATTTGCCGATTTGCACTGGAAGAAACGTCCTTTTGTAACTAATACCAATCACTCTTGCCATGAACAAGAATGTACATGTTTAATTTTGTCCTAGTTTGAATGACGAATTAGACTCGTCATCCGTAACTTAAGCAAAATAAGCGCATGACGAATCTCAGTCATCAAATGTACAGAAGGGGTTAATAAGGCATGAAATACTTGGATTATTTGTGACGTAATCATGTCATTGTAAATTTAAAGGAATTTGTGTATTGAGTAAAAGTTAAACTGCAAGTGCATTCTTGGAGGAGGGGGAGGATTGTGCAAGGGTTTCATTGGGAAGGGTGGCCGCCGGAGGCGGCGCTGTAATCCCAGACAGGGCAAGTCCATTCTTATAATACGTTACGCTCAATGCTTAACGAATAGAAATGCTAAAAATCATTATTTTAAAAAGAAAGAGAAATTTTAAATAATTTTTATAAAATAACCTCAAAAGAATTATCATCATTCATAAATATTTAGAAATCAAAATAAAACTTCTAGGTTTATTTTTATATAATTTTATTTAAATTTATAGGTCTCCTTCCGTGTCAATGAATTTAAATCTTTTTTTTTAACATTTTATTCAAAATGCATTAAACTGCAGCTTATAAATTTCACACAAAATTAATGTGCATTTTAAATTTAAATGTAAATGGTTTTTAATTTTTGAAAATCTGAATTTTAAAGTGAACACTAAGTTCCAGTAAGGTCCATTTTGAGCCCTAAACAACTTATCAAGAAATCAGACCACTAGATGATTGTGTGCTTCGAACGTTTTGGTGAGATGACTGTATCCGACAATTCAGTAGAGAGGCAAAGGCTGGAAAAACCGAGTTTAAAACCGGGAAAAAAGCGGGTTTTTTAGGAATGGAATTTTGAAATACACATCTTTTAAATTGTATAAAATAATTTTTGCATTAGTTATTATTTATTTATTTTAAAAAATAAATATTGAATTAATCTAGATAATTAATCGATAACAATTTTTGCATGTAATGCTCAAAATGGCAACATTATTTAATTTAAACTTGGGAATATTCCTAATGGAAGGTAATTTCGTGACTTAATGATAATTTCAGTTGTATAGATTTCATTTAAAGTCATGCTATTACAATTATCTTTTGATGTGGAATTTTAAGAACGTTATAACAGTCATGCATATTAATTAAAATGTACATTTCTGGTGAAAGTTAACTTCCAGATAAAAATAAGCATTGATTAATTTGCATAATTATTACTTTAGTTAAAATTAAACGTGAATAAACTTTCCACGAGAAAGAGAAATGTGTAAAAAATAAAAGTAAGAAAAAATTTATAGAAATGTTCAAGTTTTTTTTGAGTACCTGTTGTTGCGAAAATAAACGTAAATAAATATCGTTAAGATATTAAAGAAGGGAAATTTTCGCGTCATATTAATATTAGATGATAAATTGTTGAAATAGTTTCTTTCCATCAAAGTTTCCAATGTGTCTAAAATACCCGGTTTATTTCCGCGTTTTTCGCATCTCTACTATTCAGTGCCAATACATATACGATTGCGAAGGATGAAAAAAAATTTCGTCGAATTCTAGTTTTCGAAAAATAGATCTCTTATTGTTTTGATGTCCGTTAACGATAGAACAAATCGATGTCTATACAAACACATATCAAGAGTACTTCAGTCTTCAGACGGAACTCTAACGATTTACTTTTTACTGGACTCAGCTTTTTTTTTTGGAAATACAGCGCAGCTATGGCGGACAACCTTTCCAAATGATTCACAATTGCACACAAAACAACGGAATTCGACGTCATGCTTATCTCGTGCATTACAGCGAAGGTGTGAGGGAAACCTTATGGAGATAATGAGTAAAAAATATAAAACCAACGTAGTTAAATCATTTGTAATTTCGACAATGACTAGATTCCCCAAAAAGTTGACGCTTAAAAGACGGTAGAACTCTCTGTCGAAATGATTGTCAAAGATTTAATAAATATTCTAACTGCATTAGTTTTGCGTATACTTCGTTTAATTAGGTTTTGAGTCATTGTTTTTATTTATAATTACGTATATGATTAAATTCATACATCCACATTTTCGGCTCAGCCCAGAGCTTTGGTTCATGCGATAGAAGAAAATCTTTAAAGAATATAAGACAATTTAATGGTCATGTCATAAACGATAAAAGTGGGTTTTTGCCACTATGCAGAGCATTAAATTTGACCCGGGGAGGCTGCGAGCATCCTTTATTTTCCCCTTTAAAAAATAATTGCTTAGCTCTGCCAAATGGTAGCACGCTGCTAAAAAAAAGTTTAAGCAGTGAAATTTGTCGTTAACGATACTTACAGAAACAGCAGTAAATAACTCTAATAATAAAATTCATTGCATAGTAAACGACGAAAGTGGCTTTTCACCATTGTATGAGTCCACTACACTCACCTTAAGAAAAGCGGTTCAGCCTCGTAAGATGAAATCACAAGAAAACCAACGTGTAAAAAAACAAAACACTACCACGCCGAAACGAGACGCTGACAACAGGCAGTTGTATGGTCGCTAACGATGAAAGTGGAACCTTCACTTTCGTGAATGTAAAGGGTTCGGAGTTAAATATTGAACTTGCGATCACGGTATTTTTCTTTTCTTTTGGAAAGCCAAACGAAGCGATACAATGAAAAAAAAAACCACCCGGCAGTTTGATGGTCGAATTATATAGGCCTGTGCGCCCCAATAATCTGAAATAAATTGCGATTTTACATATACTGTAACGTAAACCAGCGATCACACTCTCACCAATGCCATTCGTATCAGCTTCGTAGCAGGAAAAATGGAATTCGGTATCTATTTCGTAGCAAAAAAACAAACTTTTGCACCAGGTTTGTAGCAGAAAAAAGCCTTTGCAGCAATTTTGTAACAGGTAAACACCACAACTTTATTATTTTGTACAAAAAAAATTGGTTCGGACATCAGTTTCGTAGCAAGCAAAAAATACTTCAATCAAATGAATGTGCATGATAAAAATGAAAAGTAAAATATTTCATTGAAAAAATAGAACTTCATGCACATCAAGTTCTTTGTTTCGTTTTTTATAATTTTGAAACCTCTTCCCTGATTTCCTTTTGAGAAGCTAAAATTGTTGATATACGCATATTAGCTTTGGTCAACGATATTTGTCCACTTTCGACTGCAGATTTATATTTATTAAAAAATATGACTAACGACCGGTAATTTCGTGCTCCAAGGTAGGTGGTTTATCATGGAGAAATTCCTCTATTTTGATGGAAAAATACTAAAAAAATTACCAACAGTCGTTAATTACAGCACATTTACAAAAGTTTACAATTTTGCCGGTAGGTAGCGAATCAAAGACAAATCGCACATCAGAAAAAAATCACTCGTTAGTTAATCAAAATCGTCTTTTAAGTGAAATCGTTAATTTCACTTTTTTTTAACGGAATAGAATTATAAATTACGTAAATTGATTTATTTAATAGGTAAATTTACTTTTAATTAATCTACAAGCCTTTACGTATGTAGATAACGAAAGCAGAAGGGGGAAATATCACGAAATATATGCCGCAAAATCTCGGCGCAATTCACACGCTATTTTTTAAAGTATCATGACGAAATTTTTCTGAACTTTTAATAAAATGCTGCGAGTAAAAAGTGATTCAAAACGTGGTAAAACTACGGGTCAACGTAAAAATTTAAAAACTTTTGACGGTTTGTAAAACGGCCATTCCATACTACAAATATCGCGATACACTTGCCGATAATTTTGTTTGCCGACTTTTTTTTTTCTACAGCTGTTCCACAATCATGGCTGCATTTCATTTCGTTGTTTTAATCCAAATTTGAAGCAATTTTCACATACAAAGCTAGACGTAAAAATTAACAGAGAAACAAGTATACAAGCCGGAAACGTCATGTCCAAACGTAAAGCCGAGGGCCATCTACAAAGTGCGTTTTTTTGATGTTTTTACCAAAAAACCATAGAAAATATGGGTTTTTGTGGGGATGATAGAAAATTACGCGTGAGGACCTTGAATGATGTTTTCCTTAGTTTTCTTGGTGTCAATTGTACAACCGTACGGTGGAGTTAAAATCCGTACAAACTACGGAAAATCCGTAAAAGTTGGCATCTCTGAATGCGGAAACGCGACAGGAAAAGCTATTTTCTCCTGTCGCCTGAGGTTAGGGTTTTCTAGTCAAGTAAAAATTATGGAATAGAAACAGTGGTAGGAATTTTTCGCAGTCCATGCACATGCGCAGAAGGCGGAACTGGTCCTGTCTCTAGACGCTAGTAGCAAATAACCAGTTCATAAATCGTCGTGGGACGTGGTGCCATTGGCGAGATTTAGCGCCAACGACTTGGAGAAGAGAAACAATACTACACAGTATGACCAATAATGATGTAGAAAAACGGCCCACTTGGTGAAATGAATAAGTGATTTTGGTGCAAAAACGGACAAATTCATGCTTTTGTAGTAGCATTTGCGATTTGGCGCAGGCGTGCGATCCCTGCGTAAACGTACATAAAATGTGCTTGGAGTCCCCAATAATTTTGAGAACTCTATGTTGATGATGGTCATAAATTAATAAAAATGGCATTTTTGACTATTCAGAGAAACTATTTTGATTTTCCGGCATAAATGTTGTCCTTTTTTAATTAAAACAACTAGTTTGCCTCCCCAAATAAAATAAAAGTATATCAACGGAGATGAAAAAACTAGAATAAGCGGACAAGACATTAGTTGGCTGTTAAAGCATGTTAACCATCATATGAGCCTTCAGTGAGGATAATATTCAAGGGTGCGGTGGAGCCGAAACGTCGTTCAGCATTGCTTTTTTAAGGTCTCTATACTGTTCTACTCTGTCCCTCAATTACTACGAAGGACAGAGCGTTCTGGCATTGCTTAATTTATGACTATCCCTGGTAAAATCAGTTTGTGATAACCCTGCCCACGCTAGCATTGCTCAACCACGAGTTACAATACACCTTTAATTTGTAGAAACCACAGCGAGGTATAACTGCATATGGAACACCACAAACATGAAATTTACGTGTGTGTATATAGTTCACAAAATAAATGACATACAAATGTTAAATAACTTTATTATGTTTCTCGATAAAAGTAAATACTTGTACAATATTGTATTTTACAGCCTCTTGTTAAATTTAACCGACAGCATGATGCTACCACAAACACAATATTTAAATCCACTGTGCATAGATTCATAGAAGGCGCAGCAGCAGCAGTAGTAGTAGTAACTAGTTCCGTGTCCTTTTAGAGACCACATCCATCTATTTACAGTTTTAGTAATATCCCTGAACAATGACAAAGAATCAGTCCCTAGAATATCACTTGCTGACGTCACAGACTAGATATTGCATTTCAATGGATTCCGTTGGATATCAGATTCAAAGCGAGAAATCATGGTATCTGATCAACAAGCCTTGAAACTGTCTGTTACCTTCCCTAATATAAAAGCAATATAAACATATTTTATCTACAGGGGCAGTCATTCCTGTTTTTTTTAAAACTTTTTATATGTTTTTAATAAATGACAAACATTCGTCAATTTATGGAACTCTAATAGGAAGACTGTTTCGTAAACCTTCATCGACCAATAACAATGTCATTATCTTAAAATGTCTTGCTCTTTTCTACTTGTCAGCCTTACAGATCATTTGAAATGATCACAAAGGCTGAAAAGTAATGGTGGTGTAACCAAGCAAGACTTTTGGAGGTAATAATTGTTATTGAACATGCAAGGTTCATTTTAAGTTTTTTTTTTCTATTTAAAAACAAAAAAGCTTAGCTGAAAAATTTGTTTTATCATAGGTAATAAATAAGGAACGAAAAGGTCCTGATGATGACTATTCTAAACTACTTAAAAAGCTTCCCCGTACCCCCCCCCGCATGATATTTATAAACCTAACGAGTTGATGAGAGTTCCAATTTATGTTTTAACGAGCAAGGACAGCCAAGGTCATGCTAGGAATCAAACCTCTATTGGCCAGGGAACCACATCCTGGACGACGGTTGATAGAAAAATGGAGCATGTCCCACGGTGCCATTGGAGTCGAACCCAGAACAATGAAACTTGAGAGAAATATATTAAAACAACACCGTGGTGCCATGAGTTTCAAACCATATTTCGGAAAACATACATCAGCATCAGGGTTAAAAATTTACATTAAAATTTATGCAAATATTATTAAAAAAAAAAACTATTAATTATGTAACGCAATATGAACTGAACGCCTAATAATCAGTGAGCTTCATATGTGTGGTAGCTCAGTATGCCACAGCTGGACATTGGGCGCATGGATTTCTTTTTGTTAATAAAAACACAGAAACCAGAAAAGAACTCTGTAATCCTGAAAGAAAATAAATAATAATAATAATAAAAAAAAAATACCACATAACAATTGTAAAATACCCACAGAAACAAGAATGTAGAGCAACTGGCTCCACTGACAAAGAATTGTTGGAGATGCGTGTGATACAAATTGGGAAATTTGTTAACAATCCTACATTTTAAAGTACATTGAAAAAGTAGAAGCTTATGCGATAACATCCTTCACAAAATTGCCTATATAAGTAACAACAAACAAATGTCAAAATTCTTCAAAATAAACAAAAACGAAAAGACAAAAACAGAGCCATTCTTTATCCATTCGTTGGTCCTGACGAAGTTCAAGGACTTTTTAAGGACCAAATAATTTTTTCCAAGGACCTTACATTGTCAATTACAATATACTCATATCTAAAACTTAATTAACAATGCAAGACATTATAAGCATAATACTGAAATTAGAGAGTTTAATTATTTAGCTCCTTTTCAACTTGGCGCACTGCCAGCAAAAGCTACCTTTTTTTTTTTGCATCCCTGGTATCAGCTCTGCACAGCAGGCAGGGGAGGAAGGGGGACATGTTCGAAGCACTACTGGCTTTGTTCCGGAAATGAGGAGAAATGCCTTATTTTTCTTTTCTTTTGCTAAAACTCGAAAAAAATTTTAAGAAAAATTCAAGGACCAACCACATTTTTGGCAGTTTTCAAGGGCCTGACTTGCCAAAAACAATTCAAAGACCATCAGAACCATGTTCTACTCGTAGTCTATAGGCGTCTTTGTAATTTACGACATGAGGAGAGCTAAGGTCATGTTGCACTGGAACCCAGAGTTCTATGAAGAACGTGAACCTGTTGCCTGGGAAAATCAAACCCCATACTAAGGGTGAACAGCATTAAAGACTTCTGCGTCGACTGCCCAATAGCCAAACCCAATACTTCTGTGTTATTGTAGGGCATAGATAATTTGAGGACAGACTTTAGAAGACTCGGAAGTAATTCTTTAAAATTTACACATTATTTTATCTTTTCTTCTGTCTTGGGAGTTGAATCAAACTGAAGACAGGCCTTAATCTCACAAGCTACTATCAAGACAAGAATGGTGACTTAATACGCATTAAGTCCAAACCATACCTTTCAATCTTTCGAGGTCCACACGATTTGATCAGAAGCCTAGGGTGCTATTGGCACTGACGATTAATAATAATTAATCCGCAAAGCCATATCTAATTCAGCATATATAAGGAGGTTGTAACGGGAATTAGTCAATATGAACATATATAAAATCTGCAGAAGAAAACAGGCTCAGTCTTGTACACGGCACAAAGGATTATTGTTAGAGCTGTATAGCTGCCAGTAGAGTGATAATACATCATATTAACAATTCAGGAACTCTAATGCGGACCACTTTGTTTCGTGCTCCTCTGATTTAATTTCTGTGATGTAAGGATGGTAAGAGCCATTCAGCACTAAGCAAGGTAAGGCTGTACAAAAAGTTTGCACGGATTCCTCTTACTCCCACACCCAAAAGATTTTATGCTTCATTCAAATGTTTGTATTACTGGATTTTCTTACATTATGAATAATAAATGTTAACAAAACACAATTTTAATCCATGAAAATAGAATAGGACCACATCATCTGAACTCCCCTTAACAGAAGTGACCTGTACTGCATTGTTATCATTTTTTAGTTTTGTTTTCTATTGTGGTCCAACCCAAAGAGGGAAACAAATACAAATGCCAGATATTGGGCATACTGAAAGGCGAGTTTAAAGCTTTTATATATTGGATATATATATATATATACAAAGATACCAGACTATTTTAAAAGCAGTTACATATTTTAATTAGCACATATGCACACTTCGTAGTGGTTTACACTATCAAGATTATACTTTAGCAACGTGTAATTGAGTTTTTGGATAAATGCTCCTTTTGCTTGATTCATTGTGTTTCTACACTGAAAATTAGGTCCACCCCTCTATTTCTATTAATCGGGGCTCTACTGTAGTGTTTCTGTAGTAGTACTGCCAGGGAGTAAACAGCCAAAGACATTTTTGTAGCTTTTCAGCTAACTTGCACCTAAAAGTTGTAGCCGAATCGGAAAAGTTGCTTTCAGGTATATGAGAAAGTTTGGTCAGGAGCAGTCAACTCCACACGATGGCAGCTCGGTATTCCCAGTAAATTGTATGTTTTGTCACCGACGTGGAGGTCAGCATTATGACCCTTCCCTTGTCCATACCGTTCTATGCAGTTGGGTCATCTTGTCACCATCACCTTTCTAATTTTATTTGGAGATTTTTGGTGAATTGCTCAGTTTTTTTTTTTTTGGCTGAATTTTGGTTGATGTTGCTTTTCGGCAAAAGGTCTAGCGACAGTTTAATCCCTGAACACTGCTAATTACGTTTGCTTTTTGACATTATTCTTTCATTCATTCAGTTATTTTTGGCATTACTGTAGAAGTTGGGGTTGAGGACAGTGGTGTAGCGATGCCAAATCAACCAATGCATTTATATTGGGGCCCTTGCCCTTGTGTGTGTGTGTGTGGGAGCTTTGGAAGTCAAGGCTCCTTAGATAGCATAATTGTGTGATCCTAGTATAGGGTGTGGGGCCCTGTGTAAGCGATTGCAATGGGGCCCAAATGCTATAGCTATGCCCCTAGATAGTTTAGCAGAATGGGTTCCAACCAATTACGTTTAAGGATAAATTATATTTGTTACATTGAGAAATCTATCATGATAACGACTGGGAAAAGATATCATTATACACAGATTTCGCTGCATTATTAAAGATGGGTCCCTAGCACTGGTAGAAGTCTTTAAAAAGGATGAAAAATGCCCAGAAGCTGTCGATTGAGGTCAAAACAAAAGTATCTAAATGTCCACCACTTGTTTTTTTTTTACTCAATTCGTCTTTACACTCGGTAGGGAGGGAGCACATATACATGCACACAAAAATAATAAAGTCACCGCTTTAAAATACAGAAAAATAGATCTGATAAACACCTGGCAAAATCACTGAAATTTGTACAATTTGTAGGACTTATATTACATTCTATATTAAAAAATAAGCTTTACATAATCTTAATTTCGTTGTGAAAATACTGCTAGAGTTCTTAGTGAAAATACCGAAACAAGTCTCGCTAGCCTCTTCACTGTGGAAGTAGTACAAATGAAGGTCATGGTACTACTACTACTCCCCATAAATGCTTATACGAAAACAATCGTTACTTTTGTTTTTGCTTAATTTTTTTTTGTACACAAAAGGCAAGTACAGTAGAAAGTAACCACCTTTGGGACTGGACTCTCATAGAGAGGTGATCACTATACATGACAGACTTTGATATAAGTTCATAGGTGCCGAGTTATATGGGCCCGTGGGGCCTGAGCATCCCCCCCCCACAATAATTCTGAAAACACTACATTAATGTATAGGTCCTTACCAGTTCTTTTTTTATGAAAGGTGGTCACTTTACAAGGTTCCACTGTATAACACTGTTTACAAGAAAACAAGTACATATTTCACACATTAGCCAATTCTGGGTTTGACAATAAATATGACAATCCATATAAGCAGGGCTCGATATATCTGGTTGCTAGTTGCAACCAGATGTTTGCAATTGGCGAGTAAGGAATCTTTTCCTATTAGGTTCTCAGGGTTTCTTATTGAGGCGGGCGAATATTATACTCACCAAGCTTTGTATATAACATACTTCAAAAACTAATGAAAATGTGATGACATATAAATCACTGGTGTATGTAGGGGGGTGGTCATAACACCCCCATTAGATAATTCGGTGTATATACATATACGGATATATGGTGGCGTAGCTCCACCCTTTGTAAACATTCTGTGTATGCCAATGACATAAATAAAAGCTACTGGCGGATAAATGTAAGTGTTGCCATTTGTTTCTAGGAAAAAAAATAAATGCTGCCATTCCTTATAGGAAGAAAATAAATACATGTTGCAATTTCCCTGCAATGGAAAAAAAAAAAACTGAAATCAATGGCTCTTAACACAAAATTGCAAAATATTCACTCACGCCTCAGTATATAATATAGCACCTCAAGGTTAGCTAAAATATTCGGACACAAACAGCCTTTAATTTAAAATTATTGCAGATATGAAATTTGAGAATTGAAGCGTAATCTCGAATAACGATCTCCTACATATGATGGTTTACATTGAGTTTCTATCGGAACATAAGTTTATGGTGCCACTTTTGACCACTTTGCTTGAAAATACTTCAACAATTAAAAAATTCCAGTCATTCATTCAGTGTGGAAAAAAGGAAGGCAGAAAGATGATTTAAAATCTTCGATTCAGAATCTAAAGCAGAGGGCTGTGTTTTTATACGCGTTTTATGTGTTTTTAAGTTCGGCGAATGACCACAGAAATCTGACAGTGTGAAACATTTGAAAAGATATACCTCATTGACCTTCAAAATAATCTCTCTCTGATATAATGCACTCTGACAACGTTCATAAAATCGTTAGTAAATTCTAGAAAAATTCTCCCTCAGTAATGTTTTCAGTTCCCTCGTCATAGCAGCTTGGATGTGTGAAATGTCGAACAATTTGTTCCTTCGTCAGCGGAAGTTTCCATTTTGAGAAGAGAAAGAGGTCTGATGGGGGCAAGATAGGCTGCGGACTTGTGTGCCATTTCCAGTATTCTCCCATCCATTCTTTCCCTTGCCAAAACTGAAATTTACACTCTAAAGTGCAACGGATTCTCTGACTTTCCACACATCTGAGCCACCGTGACGATGGAATTAAAATCATTACGGAAGGAGAACTTTTATTCTCAAAGTTTTTCCAACAGTTATATGGACGTTGTCAGAAGTGTATTATATCAGAGGGGGCTACTTTGAAGGCCAATGTATAATCATTTCAAATATATCACACCGTCAGATTTCCGTGATCATTCAATGGACTTTTCGGTCACACCTTGTAGCACAAAGAGAAAAACCTGAATTTCCGTCATTTAAAGAATCAACCTCTGGATTATAGATCAGTTAAAAAAAAAAAAAGTATCGGGGATATGCAGCTCTGCATTTTATCATACAAATATCTGGACTTTCCCCTTCATTCCCAGATCCCCATACCCATCCCACCCTATGAAAGAATATGAATTGAATATATATTCCTCATAAAATATGGATTGCAGTACACTTTCAATTTCTTACAATTTTAGTCCACAATTATTCCAAATTTTCATTTTGTGATATGCAGACAACTACGGTTGCGTTATGCAAGGAACTGCAGTTTTTTGAGGAATCCTCTGTTGCCTAAGGGGAACCAAACTTTGGACTACGGTGGGCACGAAGGAAGATCATGTATTCTACGGTATCATTTAAATCCAACCTGATTTAATGACATGCCCGATGATTGTGCTACCATCACGCCACTGAAGGGCCCATTATAATCTGAACTTCAACAAATCAACATCTTACAGGCTGTCCATAAATGTCACACTTTCACTGAATATTTTGGATCCACCCACTAAAAAAAGTTTAAAAATATGTTTTAAAATTTGCAGTGTTTGTGATATCACAACTTTTTGAACCCCTCCCGCCCCCACTAGGCATGACATCATTTATGGACAGCCTCTTAATAAAGTTCACTTCCCCAATCAAACTTAAACTTTGGAAACTGCCAAGGTAACCAAACCCTAAACTATGGATCGGTTGCAAAAACTGGATGATACTGGACGCAAAAGAGGGTCAAATTAGGATACTTTTGCATGATGGACAAATGCACTACCGCTATGTTATTGCATGGTGTTTGGAAGGCACGGAGTACAAAAATAATGTTGTTAATGGGTCTGTGTGTGTGTGGTCACACTAATTTATTTTATTGTATATGATAATAAGGCTTTAAAACAACCAATGAAATCCTTCACTATCCTGTGGCACGTTAAGCGAACCTTAAAAGCTCATTTGGCCATGGACTTTCACTTGAGAACGTGGTTCGACTCTGTGGACCAGTTCACGAGAAACTTTAAAAGCAAAATGCAAAGATGTATGCGTGTATTTAGTTTCCATTGATTCTACACATTTCCCAACTATACCTCATCAATTACAGCCCGACACAGTAGCACGAAGAATCGTTCTGAGAGCTGTGTAGCTGCCAGGGGCGATCGAAGGCCATAAAAAAACTTTCCATGGAAGTTCTGTAGAACACTTCGCTTGGCGTTCCTTTGAATGCCATCTATATAATAACAAGTCATTTTAGCTGGCACTGTTGAATTTGGTTAACATGAGTATACACTGTGATAAAATAGGTGTTGTTTGTGTTAAAAGTAGCTTGCATAATTGAAAAGGTTAGGACCGTATTACTATATAATTTGAAGGAGGATTCAGGAAAACAGTTCACGTGTCAAAAGTAATTTATGCTGATGAAGTTCGACTGCAATATTGTGCAGTCTTAGCAATGCTGCAACTTAATAAAGTTCTGTGTATAGACCATTTTTTAATCTTTAAACCAGCAGTTCTCAACCTGTGCTCTGTGAAACCTTTCCAAGTGCTCAAAAATTAGCTGGATTTCCTACTTGAAAAAAAAAAAAGTCGCTGAATCAAAAATGTTACAGTTAAAGGAGGTTTTTATTACTGTATTTCGTCTATGTTTATGTAATTAAGTAAATTCCCCATTTCTTTGAAACTTGTAAGAAACATAACATTTTGAATAAAATAAAACTTGACGTAATACTTAAACATACCTTCCAACGTTAATATTGTTGTCATTGGGTTTAGTACCTACGTTGGAAAAAATATCGCTGCCCTTATGGGAAAAGTATAAAAAAATAAAATAAAGAATAAAAGCATATAAGAAAGTATATGCATAATTGATGTTTTAAGAAAATGATATGTAGAGTTTCAGTTTTTAATGACTTTAATTGGGAAAATTAGGTTTAGATTTATCCTTCGAGCCACTTAAAAATGTTTTTATTATTATACAAAAACGTTGACTAGCAGTTGAAAATGTGGCTAAGTAAAAGCAGCCAAAAATGCACATACATGTCTTTGGCATACGGGCGACACCAGTGCTCTGCAGATAATTTTTCTTTTGAAAAGTGCTCTGTGAAGCAACAAAGCTGAGATCCGCTGCTCTAGATCAGAGGTTCTAAAATTTTTTTTTTTAATGTGTGTCATGGATCACTTTTCAAGAGAAAAATCATTCGCAGAAGGCTATTGTTGTCGCCCGTATGCCAAAGACACGTATTTGCATTTTTAGCTTTTTCTACCTAACCATATTTTTCAAGTTGTTAGTTAACATTTTATCGTACAATAATAAAAGCACGAATTTGTTTTCGAATTTTAAATTGCTTTAATTTTAATCTATACTTAATTTTCCCAATTAAAGTCATTACAAATTTAAACTAAATAGAATTTAAATGTTGTTTTCTGAAAACATCAATTCTGCATATATTTTCTTATATGTTTTAATGCTGCAGCAGTATTAGCGATGGAAGTTATTTTTAGGCATGTACAGCATCAAGTTTTATTTTATTCGAAATGTTATATTTCTCACAAATTTCAGAGAAATGGGTTACTCGCTGAACTACATAAACAAAAAACATAAATTACAGCAAAATATTTGAGAACTCGAGGCAGATATTTTAAATCCATAACATGTTACTCATATAGGCATGATATCTAGAACCATTTTTGCAGTCATAAAACTAAAATTGTCACCTGACATTGAAGAAGAACGATGAAACCCAAAAAATCCAGCTTTTTTTTTATAATTTTCGATCACTGGAGCACTTGGAAAGGTTTCGCAAAGCACCAAATGCTCCATGGAGCACAGGTTGAGAACCAACCGTTCCTCTAAAGCAGTAGGTCTTTAACTTTCCTAGACCACGGACCCCCCTGCAGAGATCACTCGCCCTCGCGGACTCCCCAAGAATTAACTCAAAGTTTAAAGCCTGGAATCAGTATCATATTTATTTTGTGTTTCATTCCCGATTTTCACCATTTGGGGAAGGAATTTTTCGTTCCCTCGTAATTTATTTTTAGCATTAAAGAGTAAATGCTCGTGTCTTAGTACTTTTCCGAACTTTTGTGGAATATTGGAGGGTCTTGCAGACCACAGTCGAAGAATCACTGCTTTA
Organism: Dysdera silvatica; assembly: GCA_006491805.2. Taxonomy (NCBI): domain Eukaryota; kingdom Metazoa; phylum Arthropoda; class Arachnida; order Araneae; family Dysderidae; genus Dysdera; species Dysdera silvatica. The sequence continues at coordinate 18,941 of QLNU02010975.1, forward strand.
AACCATTGCATGTAAGATCAATATTAAATGCGTGTTTTGTGGTGCAAGGATAAATAGTTCTATGGCACAAGGACAAATAGGACCATGCAGTGCCACAGCTACAGTTTCTGGAGGAACCCCAAGCTCTTTTGTTTAGGAAATCAAATCCTATAGTGCAGATTCGTTTGTGGGGGGAGAAGGAGTTGAGCACCTGTTGAAATCGGACCTAGATTTACCTCATGGTGGCCAAGCATGTCACCAAGTAGGCCATTACAGGGCTTATCAATATTAAAGCTTTGTATTCTGACAAATTCAAACAATACAAATCCAGATACAGCATTTAAGTGCAAAAACATAAAAAAAAACCCTTTAAGTTAAACGTTATAATGCAATAAATAAAAGCATACACACATATTATAATATATTAATTTGAATGAAACAACACGTTTTACTACAAATTAGTATCCCAATGTCAATTCGTATTGAAATGGGATGTTAATACTCAAACTGACGGGAGGCAGTTCCACGAATGCATATACCTTTCAATACTTATACAAATGCAACGAATGAGAGAGAAACGACCCTGTTTGTACTTACAAGTTTGCTTAATATCTGCAGTCTTTAAACAATTTTAGTCGTTTAATATGGAAGTTTTAGTCAATGCCGAAGCCTAAAGATGATCGATATATATCACAATTAGAGGTCAATTTGTAAATTACAGACAACGTCAAAATTTAACTGTCTGAAACAAATTCTGCTTCACACTTTTTCTCGGAAAAAAAAGAACAAAAAAAAAAAAAAAGCAGTGCAAGTGAAAGACATTTGAATAATCATAATTTGACAGTTCATTTTTACCACCAGAGAGACTTAGCAATGCGCGGTATTATTAGCGAAAATTCGAGAATCTAACTGGATATGAAGAACAGGCTGATGAGATGGAGGACCACCACGAAAAGCCGTTGTGCCACCGTTTACAGTAGGCGGTGGTGGAGGAGGTTGTCTTCGAACAGATTTCTCTCGCGGCACTAAAAAAACAACATATGTTATTATGCACACTCACAATTTACACAAACCTTAAACACTTACAGTCAAATCACAATTCTTAAACAGTCACAGTCAAATTACGATTCTTGAACACTTACAGTCAAATCACAATTCTTTGTCAGTTGTGGCTGATTGAATTTTCAGGGTGCAAAAGACGAAATAAGGAGTTTATACAAAGGCCAACAGTGTAATAAATACACTAACAATTTGTTAATTTTCTTAAGACGATTTCTATCAGATGCAAGGGAGCTCTGAGCATAAAAATAGCCACAAATACTCATTAGAAAAGGTTATGTTAGGTACGAATTATTAAATAAAAATTATGTTCTATGAAAAAAAACTTCACAACAAGATAATAAAATGGCAGGCATAATTTTTGCTTTGTCCAAAATGGTGGATAGTTGTCGGTCATTCATCAAAAATACTGGACATCAAATTAGCTGACTAACATCATCACAGCCCGCAGTGAGTAGCCATCCATCC
>QLNU02010994.1:0-14854 GCA_006491805.2 Dysdera silvatica
GTTTCGAATACCAAAATCAATGTCACAGTCTGGCAGAAAATTTTCTGCTACTGGGGCAACAACAAGTGTCAGCATGCGAACTGTTCAACGAACCATCATTGATATGGGATTTCGGAGCCGAAGGCCCAATCGTGTACCATTGTTGACTGCACGGCACAAAGCTTTACACCTCGTCTGGGCTCGCCAACACCGCCATTGGACTGTTGATGACTGGAAACACGTTGCCTGATCTGATGAGTCTCGTTTCCAATTGCATCAGGCGGATGGACGTGTATGGGTATGGAGACAACCTCATGAATCCGTGGACCCTACATGTCAACAGGGGACTGTTCAAGCTGGTGGAGCTTCTGCGATGATATGGGGCGTGTGCATTTGGCGTGATATGGGACCCCTGATACGTCTAGGGACAACTCTGGCAGGTACGTAAGCATCATATCCGATCACAGTAGTATGAGCCCCAACCCAGAGACAAACTTTCCCACGTGCCTTCCCCCTTGGAGCGCCGGAGATTTCGTCTCTCCTCTTCTAGGAGAAGGTTTTTTTTACCAGAGCTGGGTTTTTTAAAATAGTGAATGGAGTTATATATTAATTTTTTTCAGGAAGTTTATATTGTGACTGATAAGTGAAGAATTTACGCCCTGTTAATTATTTAAATTCGAGGTGGTTTGTTTTTTATAATTAGTTCTCGATTCTTTTTTCATATAAAATCACTCTAGAGTCGTTTTCTTATTTCATTTCTGAGCGTGACGTTGACCCGAACAGATGAATTTTAATTTATTTTTTTCTATTGAGGAAATTAATTGTTGAAATGACAGAAGCAGCCCTGATTCGGACATATCAGGACCCCGAGCCCATTCGCAGGAAATTCAAAACAAATCGAGTGATTGTCGAAGAAATCGACAATCAATGGCAGGCTGATTTCGTGAATATGAAGAGCATTTCAAAGTATAATAAGAATTTCAAATGCTTGTTGATCTGTATAGATGTTTTTGCCAAGTTTGCGTGGGTAGTTCCTTTAAAGGAGAAAACTGGCTCGAGCATCGTGGGCGCTTTTCAAAAAATATTTGAAGAAGGGCGTGTACCTATGGTTCTCAGACCGATTTAGGGAAAGAGTTTATTTTTTCAGTATTTCAAACATTTCTAAAATCGAACAATGTGTAATTTTTCCCCACTCGTAACGAAACGAAGGCATCGATTATCGAGCGCTTTAACCGTACTTTGAAAACGAAGATGTGGAAATAGTTCAAGGCGTTTAATACTTATAATTACGTAGACGTTCTAGATAAATTATTGGATAGTTATAATAATTCTTTTCACCGTTCCATTCGTATAGCTCCCTCGGAGGTAAACATTCAAAACCAGAAGAAAGTGTGGGATAGTTTATACGGCGACATCGTCTTGGTTTCTGATAAAGTCCCCTATTATAAATTTGAAATAGGAGGCACGGTTCGAATTTCCAAGATGATGTTCGAGAAAGGTTATGAATCCAATTGGTCTGAAGAAGTATTTACGGTATCGGAGCGCATACCGAGAGTCCCTCCCGTTTTTAAGATAAAAGATTTATTAAACGAGCCAATCGCGGAGACGTTCTATAGTCCAAAATTGAAAAAAATCAAAGCGATTCAGAATTATCCCGTGGATTATGATATATAATTGTATCATCAAAATAGAAATATAAATTTTAATATATACCATACATATATGAGATACCTTAGAATTGATATTGCACTTTGGTTTGGAAATAATCCATCGACGAGTATGAAGAAGAGTCTTCTATCCTAGTCCATTTAATGTATGTTGAATAGGGATATCCTCCTGAGAACTTATCCATTCCAGCCAGTGAATGGACGAGGCGTAAAATTTGCCCTATTCACATACCCGTGGACAGGTACCATACCGATGGTGTTTACGGGTAAAAATTTACTCCTATACGTTCCTATGCATGCGCTAGCTATAGTTACGTAATTGAAAGGATGAACGCCTGTAGATTGTATGAAGTCCTCCCTAAATCTCATACAACAGCGACGTAAAATATCCACATCAGATCTGTGAAAACATACAAGGAAAACAAATTTTATAACTATCTCTAATGATAACACTAACTAAAAAAAAGCAGTTATGTTCGCTAATAATAATAATAATAATGAAAAACATAATGCACCGTCAATAAATTAGCATTTCCTTTAGAAAATCAAAGACATCATTCCAATGATTTTCATGTTATGCTAAGAAAGAATGCCGATCAGATGTGGACATAAAGTTGAGGTTGGAAAAATAAGTTTCGGGAAAAGCTCGAATATAATTTTGGTTTTGGGGAGTGTTAAATAAATGAGGAAAATAACCTTTCGGCAATTTCGATATGCCAAATGTTTCGGGAAGACTCGAGACATTGGTAAAAAATTGAAGGAGTCGATCAATGTTATATTTTCGGACGGAAGGGCTATTTGCATTAAATTTGACCCATTACGGATGGACTTCAGGTTTCAAGCCTTGCTTAAGTAGATGCAAGAGTAAAAATTGTCCATCAAATCCCTTTAGATTGTGAGCCAGAGCCTTAAACCCTTTGTGAGCTCTTGAAAACAAAAACTTACAAAAGTCTTCACAATCGTTGTACCCTTTAAATACGAACTCTCTGCCATCGGGATATATTGCCAATGCAAAATTCACTAAATGTTCTTCCGTCCTTTGATCCGTTTCTAGATCAAAGAACATTAGTTTATCCGAAGGGGAAATGGCAGGTGTAATTTTTAGATAGCAAAGATGATATTCCTCGAAGAAACTTTTGCAAAACCTACAATAAGGTTTTCCGCATTTATGGAGATGAGATGGGCGAATTTTGGATGCTAAAAATTTATGGTAGAGGGGACATGAATCGAACCGTCGGCAAAACGATGACTACTTTTTCCCCATCAAGTCCGTATGATTGTCGAAACATACAACTTATCTGCATGTGCGATAACAATCCTCACAAGTTATGGAGGTACCAATTGGACAATAGCTGAAACAGGTATTGCATAATTTTTTTCAAAAGTGATATTGAACATGATCATAACCCTTATCACAAACAGAGCAGTAAAATTTGGAGCCTAGAAATCCTGGCATGAATCGGGTGAGAATCAAAATGACCGGCGTGGTAATATAAGAAAAGTTTTTTAGGACGATCGGGGCCTCTGTAGGAAACCTATAAAAAAAGAGGGAATAAAATATCTGAAAAAAAAAACGGTTAGAAAAATAATACATAATTACATTTTTAAAAAAGATTTTTTTAAACATACGATATTAAGTAAAAAATATCGCATACTTTGTTAAAATTCTCAGCCGAGATCACGCATATTTGAATCTGCAAAAAGTCTTCGAAACAGCGTATTTCTTCGTATCCACAGAATCCCAATTGAACACCTGCTGCTTCGTGAAGTTCCATAGCGAGAAGTTTTTGTAAGGGTCTATCTTCTTTCCGGATAGAGTTGAAGACGCTTATCCATATATATGCTTGACCGACGACTATAGCCCTAGAACAGCATAACTGGTCAGAATCAGATGGTATACATATGTTGAAGATTTTGAAAATCTGTCGATCTATACGTTGACAATCTTTCGCCTGGCACCATCACCACCCATAGGATTCTTCAAGGTAACAACCTCGATACGGAGGGAAGAATCGTGTAACGAGATGAAATCCTTTGACTGTATAAAAAATAATGACACAGAAAAAATATTTTTACTAAATAAATAAAAAAATAGTAATTAAAAAATGCAAAAAACAATATGCCATTGAGAAAAAAAAGACCACAGAATATTAAGAGACACATACATAGAAAATATGTACAGAAAAAAACCATTAAAATAATAGAAAAATAGATGATTTATAAAACAATTTTTACTTGAAGGACTTTCATTATAGTGGAAAGCAGAAACTCCACAGATATATACCCAATTCTAGTGAGACATGTAGAAATAGGCTTATCCAAATAGGTAGAAAAAAACAAAATCTGTAATGATACAATAAGAAAAAGAACAAAATATGAAGATAGCAAAATATGAACATTATTAAAAATATCTGTATGATAAAACATATTAAACTGCGTTAATAATTTAGTAAAGAGAAAGTATGCCTACCTCACAAGATCGTGCGTCTTCAGATCACCTGTGGTTTCCACCAATTAAGGTCTGGAAAATCTAGCAAAGTCAAGAAAGTTTGAAACAAAATTCATTTTTTTCGATTGTTCACTAAAATTTATGTAAATTAGTTAAGTTGCAATATAATAACAACTATTTCGCACTAAATGTTGTGAACTGTATGCCTAAAACAGGTATTAAGTCTGTTAGTTTAGATAATGTTTTGTATCATTATTGTTAAGGATTCAGCACAGTCAGTACTTTGTCAGAATGGCGTTGAGGGCAAAACGGATCATTTTTTATGGGGCAAAGCGGATAGGTAATCCTACGGGGCCCTGGCCCCGGACCCCACAAGTTAGGGAGCTCAAAATTGTTTCATTGGTGATAAAATCACGCAATTTGCTTTTAAATATGTTTTATTGATTCGATTTTGTAATATTTCAGTGCAATTTTAAATATAATTTAAATTCACTCTGAATTGATTTTGACACATCGGCATGAAATTGATGGCATGCACCTCTAGCCACATGGGCCACACAGTTTTCACTAGAGAACGTTAGAACTTTTTTTTTTATATAGTTGATGATCTGGCAACCCTGATTGCAAAGCACTTTACTCATTTGAGAGAGTAAGTTTAATTACATGTGTTTATTGTGCTGGTTGGTTACAGTCAAAACGTGCAGAAATTTTAATAAACAGCCCTGCTAGGGACATTGCTCGAGCATAATACGAAAAGAAAACCCGGTGTGCACAAAGTACAAGCAAGCCTAAGAATGCCATCAAGAATCTCGACACACGGACAAAATCTACTTTGTCGTCTTAATTTGCTTAATATGTGATGAGCCATGTACTGATCCACCAAAAGAGGACTGGATAAAGTGTTCCTTCTCTAACGGATGGGCTCACGAGAACTATACACCTTATGAAGGCATAGGAGACTATACATGTCTTAAATGCACTATGTGAAAACGTTTCTGGTAATTTTTTCTGCCGAAAGCATGTTATGTATACGTTATAACCTTTTTACTACAGAGTTTTCTATTTCAAAAACAACCTATCCACTTTACCCCAGGATTGGGGCAAAGTGGATAATTTGACCTTTCTCCTTCAAACATTTTTGTTTTAAATTCGGTAATAAATAATATCGCTAATGATTCATAATATGTTTCTTTGATGTTCACAGCAGTAAACAGTAAAGTTTCAGCGTTCATATATTCATTTATCACACTTTATTATTGAGATGAAATTAAGTGATCCGTTTTGCCCTATTTTCCCCCTATTCATCGCGCTCTTTTAATTAGGGGTGAAGTGGCCTTTCCTGGAATTGTTTACTTGAGTTAATTATTTATACAATTAACCATATTAAAAAGGTAGCAGTTTGACAAAGACTTCTTTAATGTGACTTATTATATAAACCCCACTAGATGATAAAGGGAAACCAATTAGATGCTTTACTTTATATAGTCATTTGACTATTCTATATGAGATAAAAAGTTGCCCATTTGTTGAAACATGTGTGTGCTATCCTTTGTTATGTTTCAGAAAACATATATTTTGGTATACATATAGTGAATCTATATACGTTACATTTTAATATACGTTTAACGATGATTTCATCAGCCCAAATTTTCAATTAAAACGTGAAAGTTAGAATTATTAATATTTTGCTATTCTGAAAGCGGTTTTTCTTTATAAACGAACAAATATAAGCTTAACGTATGAATCTGAAGAAAATTTACCGTAACATTTAAAGGATGGCCTAAGGGAAAAAAATTGCGGTACATCTGTTTTCAACTTCTGCATAAGTCATACGTAGATATAACCTCATGCCCATGCTTCTTTCGCCCTCGTGTCAGCTCCCAAAGGGCGAACCTATTAGGAAAAAACTTAGATTTCATTTGCCTCGAAGGCCATGAAAAAAATAGTGTACCTCAGAGTATATGATCAGGGTCAGATTATGGCAAGGACTCGTGGGGCCCTCAAATATTTATTTGACAATTTTATTTAATGTAAAATACAGTAAATTGATAAAAAAACGATTCATTCTTTTTTCCTCCTTCGTATTTACAATCCAAAACGAATTCAGAGAAATCATAACTGGGGTCCAATTGCAACTACGATGTTGGCGTGACAGTGTGATCGAAAAACATATTCTTATCCACATTTTTAAATGGGAATAAGGGTGTGCACATTTTTCAGAATTATATCCAATTTTTATGCGCGCGTTAGGAGGGGCCCCCAAATGCAAGTTGGTCCGGGCCCACTATTGTCATAGTCGGCCCCTGCATATGATACAGAGAAACATCGACATTTTTTAGCATAAATGCCGAAAGCAGAATACGTTAAATACATCTTCAACGCCATTTCGAAGAAACAGCAAATTCTTGATACTAAGGTTCGTTTCCTCAGAGTTTAAAAGAAAGGTATGAAACAAGTGAAATCTGACAATGTATGATCGATGTAATGCACAGGTACACATTAAAATTTTCAAAAACATGTGATCTGTTTCATTTTGAGACATTAAAACGATTTCTCATTCTATAATAGGAGGGCATAATCAAAATCAAAACCTACTTTTTTACCATGTAAAAAAGATGTAGCAGTTATCTCTCGTTAACGAGAAAAACTAGTTTTTTGTCGACTTCAAATGCAATGAAAAAACTGCTCCCCTGTAATTTAGTCAATGGCTCATTATTTATGCTGCTTTATAATTACACACCGCATGGTAATTTGAATAAATGAATGTATGTTGGTTGTTTTCTTGTTTTACTTGTTAGTAGGAACGCACTTGGAATTTAATATCCGATCAGTGGTTTGAGGCCCGTAGGGATAAAAAAAATAATATTTTTTTTAATGCAAGTTGAACTCTACTTAGACGCTATATTCTGCAGTCTCTACCATGGGCGTCCACATAGGGGGAGCAGGGGGGCTCAAGCCCCCCCTAGCCGTTCAAAAATATGATTTCCCCAATTCTGCTATGTATTTATTTTAAAATAATTTACAGTCACATTTTAAAATAAGGTACTTTTTAGCTCATTACTAATTGCCAAGCAGTATCAATTATTTTTGTAGCATTTCGGTATCTTGTACATTCACAAAAATTCTCGACAACTTTGAGGAGGAATAATTTTTCTCAGCCCCCCTAGAAGTACTCGTATGGACGCCCATGATCTCTACTGAAAGTAAAGCAATTGCTATTTTCGAAAATCATCAGAAATCAATAGTATGGAAGACTCATTGCTTTGCCTCATATTCCACCGTTCCCTCTTCACGAAATTAAACACGTTTAATCAACACACTAATTACTCACTTTAGAGGAGTTTGGAATCTTTACATTGCTTAAAAAAATCTATGCAAATAAATCAGTTACATAGAATGGGATGACCAAAAATTTTTCCCTCTACTATCAAATATATTTTATTGATTTGTTTTCATAAAATTGCAGTCTATGAAAACAAATGCGCTGAAAATTTGGTTTTCAACAAAACACACTTTTCCATTTGCCGTCTTAAAATTCTCAGGTTTTTCTAATTTTAGATTTAATCTTTTTTGTTTATTTATTCGGATTCTGTCGAAACATCTTTATCATTTTAACGATACACAAAGCAGACAGCCATCATCGTTTATTTAACGAAGCACAGATCTCTTTTTAACTTTTAATATTTATGTGGAAGTAAGAGTATTGGTAAAAAAACATGCAATTAACGAATTCGTTCGACGTGTAAATAAATGGTTCGTAAAAAAATCGGCGCCGTCTAATCTTTTAATGGAGTTGATATTCACCACAGGAGAATAAAATTAAGTCAGTTTCCTCTACGACTCGGCTGAAGCGATATGAATGACTTATGAGTGAAATGACACTGGTAGTTGAGCAAACGAAGAGAAAGGAAGAAGGGGCTGGAGTCCAGTGCCGTTAGTTTTGAGTCGAAGGAAACTTCATGGTCTTTGATAAGAAAGAGATGATGATGATAAAGATGTACGCTTCGCTGCGCGTTAACATTGTATAAAAAAAACCACAGTCATAATGGCAGTTTAAATTAAAAATGGTTGATAGCCATTTCAGAAGCACTTTAGGCTTCCCTTTTATAGTGAAACCCAAAGTTCTTTTGAAATAGTTATCAACCTTTTTTAATTTAAACTGCGATTATGTGTTTTATTTCATATAAAGAAAGAGATGATTCAAAAAATAAATAAAACTAGTTTACTTTTACTGGTATAGGTAAGGGGCAGTACTTTGGCATACTATGCAATGAAATATGTCGTTATCAATATGTCGTACCAATATTTCAGAGACCGGGAAAAGATATAATGTCGACAAAACTGCACCTGATACACCCCAGTCTTTTCGCCGAAATAGTAATACATTATCCTTTATTATTTTATACAGCAGGAGACTACAAAAATGATTTGCTTGGGAAATGGAAAGAGAGCAGTAGCGATGCTAGTAACGGGGCTCTCTTTCCGGGGGACAGAGCACGGGATTTCACGTATTCGACAGGAAACAATAACGATATAGATTCACGCGTACAAACCCGCATTGTTATTAAGAGAATTACATTCACTGGTGTATCACATTTATAGAGTTTATAAGCAGAGTCTTGACTCGAAGACGTTACAAGTGAAGGTTGAAGTCCAAAGGTGGAATCTTTGTGGGCTGCAGAGTAAGAATGTTTTTCCTTGTAGCTTGGACTGAGAGAAGTAGGAGAAACAAAAATAGTAGAAAAATGTAAATGAATTTTGAGTTGACCGTTGCGGGTGCACTTTTAACGGACATTTAAAAGGAAAGGCAGACAAAAGAAAAAATGGAAAAGGAAGAGAAGGGGAGGGGAAGAACTGAAAACTAAAAGGAAAGAGTGGGAAGGTAGAAGTAGCAGGCAGAGCATACTTAATTTAAGTACCAATTAAAGATTTTGGCTTTAAAGGCGTGAAAAGACAGAGCTTTAAATTCTTGAGGGCTCGAATTCCAGATTTTAGAACCCGTAACGGAGACGCTATGGATTTTATAGTTTGTGCGAGTACGCGGTATTCTGATTTCGTTCTGGTGACGTGTATTGTAATCATGTGTCGTCTGTGAGATGGAGAAAGGTAAAACTAGGTCACCTTTAATGACTTTGTACATAAGGAGCGCAAGTTTATAGTTTACTAACAGAGTTAAAGGAAGAATGTGCCATAATTTAAAAAATTGGCCAACGTGTTCATGGAAGCCTGCAAAGTTAACTATTCGCATAAGCTTTTTTTTTTGCGTTCCTATCAATTGCCAAAGGGTGGTCAAATATGTGATTCCCCAGACCTCAAGACAGTAGGTAAGTTTTGAATAAAATACAGAATAGTAAAGAATCATCAGGACATAGTGCGAAACGACATGCCTGAATCTCAAAAATATTCCGAAGAGACTGCTAAGAGAATTGGTGAGATCGTTAATGTGTTCTTTCCAGGTTAAATTTGAATCGAAAATTACTCCAAGAAGTTTGGCTGATTTCGTTTCCTGAAGGTTGGAGTTGCGGAAAGTAATTAGAGAATAGTTAGGTAATGTTATTTGCCGGGAATAAAAGATAATGTAGATTTGGCAATGTTTAGCTCTAGTTTATTAATGTAACGCCAGCGTGAATTATTATCTAAATCGTAGATGGCTTTTTGCACTGTTTCTTCGATATTTTTTCCCGATACCAGAAGTGTCGCGTCGTCAGCATAAAGAAACAGCTGACTAGTCGGGACAGCTTGGGGCAAATCGTTGATGTAAAGAAGGAAGAATAGCGGAGCTAAACAGCTTCCTTGAGGTACACCAACGGAAACAGTTTTGAGAGTTTTTGAATTTGGATGCCCCCATATACGTACTACACTTTTACGTAAATCAATAACAGGCTTTCATAATTAACAGTCTTTCATATTACACTGAAGAGCAATTGAACTAGAGACAGCTGGCGTTATGCAAATATGGCGCTGTGGGCGGGTCTAAAAACAAAACAAAATGACAGCGATCCGACAATATAAGGGGTGGGGCTCACGATGTCAGTAATAGTGAAACGCAGTACGGGTAAAACGAATGATCTACTGTTCGTTCACGAAAAGAAGTCCGATGGAACAGTTAGAAATAACGGGAGGTGACGCCACAAATGGCCAATCCCATTGGAGCAGAGGAGTTCTCTAAATTCAGAACTTGATTTTGGCGCCGACAAACGTTTACTAAAAACCAGTTCTGGTATAGCCTCTGGAGTCCTCCTCTTGGTGTAATGAATTAGCCCGTTTGTGACGTCACATCCCGTTATTTCTGTTCCATCGGACTTTTTTTCGTGAACGAACAGTAAGTGTATTTGATCGTGGGTGAATTGTCGGGGACCGACAAATGGGTCACTTCACTTCGGAAGTCGTGCAGGCACTGGGATTTTCACGAGCCACTGTGTTAAGTGTATCGTGAGCAGAGGTGGACACGGACTTTCACTTTGTGGGGGTATTATTCCTTATTATTATTATGATGAATAATTTGGGGTACAGTGATGGCCGCATCCATGTTAGACGCTATACCGGTGAACACCACCTTCCGGAGTGCATTATTCAACGTCACAGTGGACGAACCCCAGCGTTATGGTGGGGTTCGTGCGATTGCACATCATGGACGATCTCAGCTGCTACGAATTGTGGGTAATCTTAACAACAACCGGTACATCAATGAAGCTCTGGAGCTCAAAGTTGTTCCCTTCCTTCAATACATTCCCGGAGCTGTATTTCAACAGGACAATGCCCGTCCACATATTGCCAGGAATGTTCAATACTTCTTTTCATCACAGCAGATACAGCTTCTTCCTTGGCCTGCCTACTCGCCGGATATGTCGCCAATTGAACATGTGTGGGATTTTGTTGGTCGGCGTCTCGCTCATGATCCTCGTCCCATAGCTACTATAGATGAACTTTGGGGTCGCATACGAGCTATCTGGAATGCTCTTCCTCAGGCACACATTCAACATATGTTTGATTCCATGCCACGTCGTATAGCATCACTTATTGCAACGCGTGGTGGCTTCACCAAATACTGATTTTCGACATGCAATATTATTTTTTTGCTTTGTAATTTTAATCGTTTATTTGTATGAATACAGCTCGTTTGTACAATAAATTTCATTCAATTCGGACAAGTCCTTCATGGTGTTGCAATTTTTAAAAACATGAGTTTATTATATTTCGATGTAATTATTCTAAAGCTGTAGTCTAATATATATATTAGGCTTTTAACGTATGGTATTTCGTTTTCACAAATGTTTTTTTTTTCTTTCATAACTGCCAGGGGCGGACAGGGCCGCCGGGCCGGTACGCCCTCATGAGCGATAGGACCCGCGCCTCCGAATGGGCAAGGATTCACACCCTCCGATAATCCAAGATATGCCCCCTTTGAGAGGACCCAGTCCGCCCCTGGTAACTGCTCTCAATATATGCACATACATATAATTTGTACAAACACTAACGATTTAAACTTTAATGTAAAACGTTTATATTACATAAACACTATGAGAAAACAAACCAATAAAGCAGTTTTATATACATCAATCTCTTAGCATCAGTTCTTTATATTTGGCGATGTTTGTGTTGCATTACTAAGATCTTTGAAAATTATATCATATAATACTTGATTGTCTGAAAAAAAAATTGCGCATGTGCATTAGATTTCGAAGTTAAATTACCGAAACTGCCTAGATTTTGTACCAGATCTTTGCAGAAACAAGTTTTTGTAATTCATTTTAAGTTGAATACGAAAAGCATATTAACAAGTGAAAAAGGCATGATGAATTTATTAGATTTTAATTGCAATTAGCACAAAAATTATTGATTTGTCGCCATTTTCGTTATACATATCGAATTCCTCAAAGGAATACTCCCTATATGGATTTTTTACGAGATTTACGGGTTCCCAGTATAAATACAGGTCATTCGCACTTTTTCAATACCTTGCTTGATAAAGAAAACAACAGTTCTCGAAACGTTGCAAGCCACTTTTGCACTTCAATCAGTGATGCAGAATTTTTGTTAAATTTAAGTGTAAACAACAATTTTTCGGAAGAGAATTTTAATAATTTTGAGAAAATCAAATTCTGCAAATTATCCGAGGAGTGAAATTAATTTCCAGCCTTTATTGGTTAATCGGCGTTCTACCGCACATATATACCACTCTCCATTAGCGTCTGCGTATGTCTCCTCTTCGAACTTAAGCTCACCCTTGGGGGTAAAATTGGCGTGTATGAACATTCGAGAACCATTTCATTCAAATATTCAATTAAAGCGTTTATTCAAGTGCTAAAAATCTACGAATTTCAAAATCATTTTATTGAAAAAAAAAAGAAAGAAACTTTAATAGTCTGGAAAATTTACCTTCGCGGCCTAAGTTTGGTGAAAGCAATTACGCGACATAAGATTGAGAGTGAGTGATTCCAATCCAACATCAAAGAAAAACTTAAGATTTAATGAGTAAATATTGTGAGGACCACATTCTTTAGAGGTCCATTATATCGTTTTAGCCTAGGGTCCACAAAAACCTAGCTATAGCCCCTACCTTAATAGTATTGATTTGTATTTTCCGTTTTCCTGGGGAGGCGCTAACGCACCACTAGATCCCAATTACGCCAATGGTTTAAGCACAGGCATTGCTATGGCTTGTTACCCTCCCCTGGTAATCAAAAATACCCTACTTAATCGAATCTATTTTCTAAAAGTGTCAATATTCGTGTAAGAAGAGGGGCCGACTACATTTGCATTTTATAATTTAGCCCTTCAGAGGCTTGGGATTGCTTTCGAGATAATAACTCAAGTTAAAAGGTTCCTATTTAACTTTCTACAATATACCTATGTATATAAGCATAGGCGTAGGGGGTTAAATATAGCGCAAACTGGGAGTGGAGGGCAAAAAAACAAAATTGTGTGAGAAAAAGTACGATTTTGCCTCTTTTCTAAAAAAAAAACCATTGGGGGTGGGGGCGAGTTCCCCCTTCCTCCCACCAGATTACGCCTATGTTTGTGAGATAATATTACCCTTCTTAGGGTTAATACGATAAACAATTGCCAAATGGTCAACACATGAAGCCATCGGGGAACGTTTTTATAATTTTTCGTGAGGAATTAAGATGGTTGGTATTTTTTGACTCCCACCTCTAAGCTCAAACTAGACTTTTTTTTTTCTTTTTTAAAAAAGAAAAAGAAACGCTGTCCTAGATTGGAGTCGAATCTGGGACCTTCCGTATGAACCGGAGTGTCCTAACCTGTTCGGCCACCTGGACATACGAACGGTGCTCCTTTTTTTCGTATTTAAGATTTGTACGATATGATTACTCGCCTTAAGGTGAATGTAACTGCTAAATGGTCAACACGTTAAGCTAATGTCTTTCAACCTTTACGAGGCAACGGCCAGGTAAATATTTTTTTATTTAGAATAGGGCCCGGCAAATTCTCTTTTTATGAGACGAGGGCCCGGTCTCGAAAAATTTGCTTGTAAATACCTTCTATTTTTTAAAGTTCATACATTACCCTATTATAAGTACAAATAATTAAATATGGCATAATCATAAAGAGTATCAGTGCACTCCTAACAATACACCCTTTTTTGGTACACTTCCTTGTTGACTGGCCACTGGCATTTGCCACACAGATGTTGTTTTGTTCAGTTTTAAGAACAGGGGATCGAGCGCACATTATTATAATCGGCTCGTAGGCACTTTTTATGACGGGTTATAATGAGCGGCATACCCTTTCTTGGATGCTAAAAGATTTCAATGCCCGAAAATTCTCAATCATTAATGAATACCCACATATTTAAAAATACATGGCTTGATCAATGGCAGTTGCTGCACATAGGTTCTTTAGAATTTCTGGGCCTGAGCTCTCCGACACATTCGCGATTATGTTATTTTCCTCAAGAATATTTCCACGGTAAAATATTTATTCATGAAAAATGCTTAAAAAAGTAAAATGAGAAATTCCAGAAGAATCTCTCGTGGCCCGTATGATTGATGCCAGGGCCCGGTGGTTGAGAATCACCACATTAAGCCACACGGCGGTTGAAAAACCACATTAAGCCACTGGGGCTTGTTTTTGTAACATTTCGTGGAGAATCGAACTGGCTAATAATTTTTGCCATCTGAGTTCCCCAGATTTATTTTACAATTCTTGCATTGTACAATAAAGGCAAGCAGAAACACAAAAAATGCCCAAATCAGTTGTCAATGACTTAAATCAGTGCTTCTCAATAGGTGGCCTGCGGGCTTGATCCGCTCTGTGGACAGCAAAATCTGACCCGGCTACAAAAGATAAGAAACCAAATTTTGTTCTTGGTGGTGGGGGTGGGAGGGGGGCTAAAGCTCTTACCTCAATGCTATTTCATTGAATCAGAAAATTTGTAGGGAGGGGATAAGCCCCTCTAGCCCCATCGTTTATATAGCGTGTAAGGTAATTTCGTTTTCGTATCCTCCGGCCCGCCGACCAGAAAAAAAGATTCAAAGTGGCCTGCGATGAGAACTAATTGAGAACTACTGACTTCAACTGTTGAAAAAGAAATTACTGATATGACTTCATAGAAATGCAATAAAAGAATAAGAATTACCCGTAATATTAATCCGTGTTAACAAAGTGATATTCGATTTTATTATAGAATATCGATATTATTAATATATAATAATATATAATCGATTATTATATATCCGGGATATTATATATACTATCCCGTACGTGATAATTAATGATAAAAATATTAATAATATAT
>QLNU02011001.1:0-14943 GCA_006491805.2 Dysdera silvatica
TATGCTGCATGCCATTTGTCATCACTTTGCCATAAATGCCAGAAGCGGACTATAAAGATACCACCAATTTTGTGTTTGCTGGGAAGTTGAGGACGGACCGGATTAATAGTGTTCGCGGGCCGAACTGTGGCCCGCAGGCCGTATGTTGGAAAATCCTGGTATAAAGGAAGGCTAGTAATATAACATTTACCTAAACTATTTAACAGTCCAAAAGTAAAATTTTTCCCGATGAGAGCTCCTGGATATGCCCTTGCGTTGTATGTATCTCTAATCCTGATAGAACAGAATTCTCCGTAAATAAACAGAAGTGGTGTGAGGATTAATTATTCAATTAATTTTTGACATCACCATGGTATATATTCAACTTTTGTTATTAATCGAAGATAAATTTTAGAGAGACAAAATATTTTTTTGTCGCATGAGTAGCTTATTAAAATAAATAATAACTACGTTTCGGAGGCTACCTGCTCCCTTTATCAAGTAAGTAAGGCTCAAAAAAGGAACGCTAATAAATAGAAAAACAAATGCGGAATACAGAACTAAAGACAAAAATATAATAAAAAGTTTTGATTTTTAAGTCATTTCTTATAGAAGAAATGAATAATGTAAAGATAATATACGGTGAGTGAGAGGAAAATTATTATCCAGAGCGTTTGTTTGTATAAATACTGTAAAACTCTAGAAGTGTCTTAGATTGGTTTATGGCAAGATGACCGATCCTATGGCTTTCAAATGATTCCAAAAGGGGTCTGGTGCATAGATTTTTGACGCCTTGATGTAAAATCCCTAGAGAACTGCAGTCAGGTTTTGACGCATATGTTCAGAGAGTTGATCTGAAAAACCGCCTTCGGAAACGGCGTTTAAAATTTCTTCTTTACGTTGTTTCAAAAGTCTCACAGTTTGACCACTGTGCGCTTTGTTGCAATTAATGCAAGGGATTTTGCAAACAATATTGCAAGTTTGAATAAATGGGATAGGATTTTTGGCTTTAGAAAGAAAGTTTTTGTCTTCTGATTTGTATTCGGCATTTATTTTTTTATTTATCATCGTTCCTTTTTTCAAGCTTCCTTCAGGACTGTCCTAAAAAAAATTATTCACAGTATTCGGGGCTGTCTTAATTAAAGAGTATTGTAATTGCGAGGTTACTGGACTTGGCGACGTAACCATGCCGTGCTGACTGGTATTTGACTGGTCATCTATCATCTATCCAAGCGCCGGGTTGCAGTTGCCACCAGTGGCGTAGCATGGGGTTGCCACCGGGGCGAAGGCCCCAACACAAACTAGTGAAAAGGAGTGCTAACGGAGTTTTAGTGGGTGCAATACTTAACTGGCGCTGGCAACATACGCTACGCCGCTGGTTTCCACTTTCATCAGTTTTCATTCCTCTCATGGCCCTACGTAAGATATTATTTTGAGGCTTGGGGGTTCATGGGTTTTCCTCATTTCCTCATTTTTTCCCATTTAAGTTTGTAAATGATGACTAGGAAAAAAAAAGGCTGAACTTCATTGAAAGTTGCCCAAAAACTAGCAAATACAAAAACTTTCTTGAGGCCTTGAAGCTTTGCAGCGTGTACTCTGTATTTTTCCAAATTTCTTGAGAGTACGCGGCGCACACAGAACGTACCCTTTGGGGCAGTCCTGCTTGTATGGTTTCCAGAAACAGAGGCGGCTCGAGGTTGATTTTGAACACGGACGGCCTGGCATGGATTGCTCTTTGCGCCCCTCCTGCGAAAACAGAAGATTTTCACAGACGCATGGTGAGACATATACCCTATAAAAGTGGCCAAAAGTCTGAAAAAATTGTCTAAAAATTTCTCTAATCTTTTCTCTTTTTAAAGACATTTTCTGCTATTGGGGGTCAATTAAAAAAATTTAAACTTGACTTGAGTTTGGCGTCCTCATTCAAACGCGACCAGGGCCTTAAGCCGCCCATGTCCAGAAACACAGGTTTTTCATGTGAACTAATGTTTAAAAATTATATAAAGTGTGTAAATCAAACAGACCTAAAACTGCAAGTAGCATTCTTTCCTGGATATGAATACTTAAAATAATTTCGTATTTGAAAAATAATCAGAAACTTTTGCTTGGACTGAATAAGACAACGCCTGCTTGTTAACATAGTCTTCGATATAACTCAAAGTGGAGTAAAAAATGTTCCGGGACAGTGTTTCGTTAAGGCAGACATTTTTGCATATTTTGGATACTTGAAAAGGCCATGGTTTGGAGAATGGGAGGGTGAGGGATGTTTTACGGCCACAAACTTGCGGCGCTATCTGTTGCCACAAATCCCCAACATTTATTATAAAATGTTAATTATATAAATTAATTGTTAATTCGATGTATTAGTTGTTAATTCGATATATTGTTAACTAAATTAATTGTTAATTAGTTAATTAAATAATTAAAATAAAATGAATTACAAAACAACAACTATTTGAATGATTTACAATTTTACTGATTTCGCAGAGCACCAAGCTTTAAAATCAATGGTTTCACAAAGACTGAAAGAAAATTTACAGGTTATGCAGAACCAACGTGGGGCAGGAGTGCATTAGAACCACGATTCGTTACATTGGCGCCCAAATAGGGACCAGTAGTGCAGTAGAGCCACAAGGTGCTACATAAGTGCTCAATGTTGTTTCTCATTTTCTCGTGGCATTTAACGTCCTTGGCTACAATTAAGAGTTGTTGTTGGCGGTTCTTCTTTTTTTTATTCTTTCAAGTCATATCCTTGGGACATAAATTAGACTAGCATTGCTATTTTGAAGTATATTGTGTTGAAATTCAACAGAGTTGTGAATTTTCTTTCATGTTATAAATTTTTGGCCGATCATCCTGGTTAATTGACTCGGAATTTGTTGTCCGAAGGGGATGTGCTTTGTTAGAGGCCCTTGGCCATCAATATTTTAGAATTGAGCGGACCAAGTTGTAGAAGTTGAATTGAGTACAATAGTATTGAAATACTGGTTTAACAATCCACATAATGAAGGGATTACAGTTTGGAACTTGTAATACTTCTTTTGTTGGGTTTAGTAACATATCGAGATATAAGGATACACCCGAACACACTCTAGTGGATCTAGAGAAGGGTGGTTTTGTTATCGAGTCTGGTATGCTCCAATCATGCTATACTCCGGGGGAAAACGTCCCGCAAATTACCCTCGTCTAACTATGATATTTACTGGCATAGCAACATAGCAATGTCGAAGATTTTGTTTTTTTATTACTGTTGCAGAAATAAGTACGCATTGAAAATATACAGTATTTTCACCCAGCTAAAATGATAAAATTAATTCTTTAAATGTTCAGAATAATTAAGATGCCAGATAAATAAATAAATAAATACAATGTTAACTGAAATCGAGTACACTTTTCCGGCTGAGCCCGTACAGTCCGCTGTGCCGTTAGTACGTGTGCATACGTTGATGGTAAATCGAAGCCTGATTTGATTTTAGAATTCAGAAAACGATTACGCACAATGTTACCAAATATAAAAAATGCAATTACTATTATACGATATTTGAAAAATATGAAATAAGAGAAAACGATTTGGCATGGTGATAATTTTAGAAATTGAACTTTCAAGATTGCTTTTCTGCGTTTCTAAATGACAACATTTAAGAAAGCCTGCCAAGTGAACATTTGTATTTTGGGGGCTCACATTATACTCCCCTTTTTAAAGAAAAAATTAAACTTTTTTAAAGACAGTTAACATACAAAATATGAAATACATGAATGTAAAAATAGAATTTTCCTTTACAGTTTGAACTCTGTCCTCATGCGCATTTACTTTGATTACGCGGCTTTTCTTTGCTTTCATATTACTGTGTTCTCCATAATTTGCTTTTTTGCATCATGTTTTTTTTTGCATTTTGCCTTTTTGCATTGCATTCTACTTTGCTTTTCGCACTGCATTTTTCTTTGCCTTTTGCATTTAGATGTTCCTATTTGCAGGTTGCTTACTGGGCATATTTACTATGCAACAGGAATGCGGCCTAAAACTAAGTTATTTTGATAAAATGCGCAGAGCACAGAATTGGAAAAACATGCACCATTCAGATTAAATTGAAGCAATGTCAAACAACAATCAACGTTTATTGGCGTAGTGATACCAACGCCGATGGTATGGCGTGATTAGATGGTGAAACGTTCGAAAGAAAATAAATATTTCTGCCTTCGGTGGGACCTGAACCCTGACCTTCCACTGAACTTTCAGTGGAAGGTCGTGGGTAAAACTTTCCAAGCAAAATATTTTCTTTCAACATTCTCTCTATCCACCTCGCTCCCATCGGCATCGGTATCTCCCCGCCAATAGCCGACCGATGACTAATCAACATCATTCATTTACCAATGGAATAATTCAGATTAGTTTAGAATATCATTTACTTAGTGCGAACATTATGCACACAAAAACCTAATCATTCATATTCAAAAATTAATTGAATTTTAAGTATTATTATATCGAAAACGTATAATTCGATTCTTAAAACAGCTTTTAGATCAAAAGAGTTCGTTACTTGTATATTTCTTGGAGAGAAGGCTTTTTAAAATATGGCATAATTAGCTTGAGTTGTGGTAATTTTGTATTTGACGTCAGAGTTTTTGGCCACACGTTGAGTTCTGTTGAAGTTTGCAAGAGCGTTGTTGTCGTTAGAGTTGCTGCTATTGAGAGCGTTGTTGTCATTGGCGAGAACGCTGTTGTCGTTGGTGAGAGCGTTGTTGTAGATGACGAGAGCTTTGTTACCAATTTACAGCGATGGTGTCGTTTGGCCGTTGTTTCCCAATTTGTGGGAATTCCAGTTAGCTTACGAATAGAATGTAAATATTTACTGGGGTATTCCAAAGGAAAATTTCTCCATTTAATTCTTCAAAAAATTCTTCATTAATTTGCTGATTGTCGCTAGCGCAGTTTTAAAAGATCCCCAGTCTTTGGAATGCAAGTATTCTAAGATGTCAAAATATCGGAACTTTAGAATCACTTCTGAAGAAGGGTCTTCTTTTATCGTTGAAGCATAGGTGCATATCAGAAAATTTTTATTCTCTAGAACAAGTCCCCGATGTAGCGTAGATGTGATACAGAATGTTTATCAGAAGGTTTTAATTGATTAGTCCGAGTTTACCAATTTCAGAAATAAGTATTGAAGATATACAACAGTAATTCAATCCAGTTAAAAAATGATATTTATTAATTTTTTAAACGTTTAGAATAATTAAGCAAGACACCAGATAAAAATTAAACACAATGACAAAGGAAATGTTGTACGGCTTGTTTGCGGAGCTCTCGTAATAAGTGTGCACACGTCGATGGGCAATCAAAAACTGATTTGATTTTAGAATTCGGAAAACAATTACACACACTGTTGTCAAACATAAAAATATAATTATATGCAACATTTGAAAAATACGAAATCGAAGGAAACGATTTAGCATGGTGCCAACTTTAGAAATTGAACTTTTTAAGTTTGTTTTTCTGCGTTTGTAAATGGCAACAGTTAAGAAAGCCTGTAAAGTGAATATTTATGTTATGGGAGTCCACACTGTAAAGAATTATATATCGAATGGGAGAAGCTGATTTATTAAGATCGGCAGCTATTAATTTGCGGAGCGAAGCATCCAAATGGTGAAAATTACAAGGCAATTGTCAAACACAATTGGATTGTGACCACACTTGGGAGGTGTTCTGTAGAGTATTAATTGGCGATGCACCCTTGTCCGTGCTCGTGAAGTTTAACCAAATATAGAGTCCAGCAAGTGATTATCTAATGTCTGAATGCTGTAATCTGTTCTCCGACTGGGTGCACTCACTGTCAGTGGAACTGTGGGAATCACGGACGGTCCATTCCATTATTTGTTTAGAGCGAATTGAAGTTGTCTCTCAACAAGTTTCATGTTAGCTCTCTCTGCAAGAAATTTGCAGGTCATCAGCATTTAGTAAAGCTTTTATACTTTATTAACTTGTAGGGAAAATAATGGAATAAGGATTTCCAAACACGCAAATACATTTATCAAATATACTGTTATTCCTAAACTTACGATGGTGAACGAAAATAAAAAAGCATCAAAGTCAGCCCTTTGTTATGGGTTTTAAATTTTCAAATGATTGTGTTTAAAACATTGGTACATTGCGTTGTGTTAAACCTATATAAGCAGAATAATAAAAACCCATAACCCAAAATAATAATAATGATAATAATAACACCAGGTTCTTTAAAACAAACATGAAACCGTTTCTGGTAATTATGTTCTTTTTATTAAATTTATGGTAAACAAGATAATATATATTTTTTTAATTCTTAAGCCTTCACAGTGCCATTTAAAATTTAGCGCATGGAACAATTAACATACTATCAATTATCGCTGAACAATTTATACACTTACCCAGTATTTAAACTGGATATACAAAGTAAACATCAAAACAAACATAACCTTTAAAACAATCAATTTCATGATTACATATAACTGGGGTATTACCGCCCAGCAGAGAAATTACATTATAGGTTTAAGGGGGGAGAAGGAGGCACTTATTATTGCAGGTTAAATGAAAGGAAAGAAAGGAATGTTACTCACATGTTACTTCGAGATCATTTTCGGTGCTGAGGGTGTCCCCAGTGGGAATGGAATCTCTTCAAAAAATTTGTCACATTGCTATTAGCAAGCGGGCTCGGGATCTCTTTTCGGCCATGTTAGTTTTTTTAATTTTTCTCTCGTTCTCTCTGGCTCAGTCGCTCGTGCTTGACCTCTTATCACTTCTTATCGAGGATTGTGATTGGCCAATTGAATGCTGACGTAAAAGTTATCTAGTCTTCAATTGGCCCGCTTAACCCCACAGAGGGGGAGAGCTGCAATAGCTCTCGTTAAGCTTCGAGCTGTCTTTCTAGACAGCTTTTCCCATAAAACTGTGAGTTTGACACATTCTTGGTGGCATTTCAAGAAGCGGGTTGTAGTATTTGACTTTCTTATTGCCGGAGGTGACTGGGGAAGAACTTTAACGTTGAGAGATCCCGAAAGTATTGTGGGTGGGCTAGCTTATTTGCGCTGTGTGAGTCATACAACTTCCCCTCGACCAGGGATTTCTTGGAAGTTGTTTTGATTTTTCTGTTCACTGGTTCTGAGAAACGTTCAGTTTTATGACTTGAAAGGTCACAGTTGAAGAAAGGGTCCAGTGCTCCCACGGTATCGTTTAGTTGTTGAGAAGAAAATGGTGCAAGCTGGTATGGACTGTTTATCAGAAATGAGAGGACTGTTTATCAGAAATGAGAGGAATGTTTAGTTTGTTATTTTAACGGCCTTATAGCCCAGCTGCACCTCGGAAATAGTGGAAATGGCGGTTAAGGAGGGTAACATGCATGAGAAAAAGGAACGTTACACTTTTAAAGGTTTAGCGGGTAAATAGGGAATTTTCAGATATAATCACATAATATTATACAATACATGCATCATATGGTGTGACAGAACAGAGACACTTTACATATAGAAATAATTAATTGAATCAAACTCCAATTTTTATAAAAAAAACTATACTGTTCCATTGATATTTAATGAAAGTCCGGTGATGAAGTCTGATGATTACTTGAGGTTATATGATGATGTTGCACTGGATTCGGGCTGAAGAGATTAAGTTGCTGCCACAGTAGTTGTACTGGATTCGGGCTGAAGAGATTAAGTTGCTGCCACAGTAGTTGTACTGGATTCGGGGGAACATTAGGTGAGGAACATTAATTGATATGGACGTCTTGAAGGGAATATACAATCACAATCTCGTCTGAAAAATTTAAAAAAACAAGAGCGGCAGAATCTCGAAAAAATAAACACAACACTTAATAACATTTACACATATATTTGTACAATAGTGAGAGAGAGAGTGTGTGGTTTTTTCTTGTTTATTTTTTTTTCTTTAATTTAATTGTCCACCTATGTGCTTATGTGTGTTTAAATTTAATTAGTCATTTTAAAAAGAGAATTTTGAATTTTTCACCCTAACAATAGGCTTCAAACAGCAGTTCGTGACGTTATGACGTGAGGCCCCCGTAGGAGACGATTCAAGTAATGTGAAGCAGAAAATGATTGCTTTATTTTTAAAGAAAATAATTTTTTTTAAAAAAAAGTGTGGATGGGAGGGAGGCATCGCGTAGCTGATCAGTCATTTTCTATTAATTATTACCAGTCATTAGAAAATTAGTTAACTGAACTCAAACAACAAAAATTCATATTCATTTAACAACATAGCTATTTTTGAGTAACAAACTGTTTTATAGTATTATAAAAACTTTTAGTGCAGCTTTTTTTTTTCTTCTTTGCCTTAAGATTTAAAGAATCGAAATATAAGCTTATTAAGGAAGGGAGGGAGTTGGTTGCATAAATAGCAAGTTTTAATTCGACATAAAATAAATTATGCATTTTCTCACTATATAACATATATATTATGCTATATATATATATATGGCCTGCAAAAGGGTTGCTGGTATCTAACTGGAAGGAGACCCACACGCTGAACGTATGTGACGATGTGTGGAACCGGCCAGGCCAGTAACCTAGTGTCCTACCCCGCCTTCAAGTGGTGCAGGCTGAGCTTTCTATTTATGTGGCAAATTAATATTTGCTGCACGGATAGAAAGGCGGAAGGGGAGGGCTAATTCACCAACCCGTCTAGCCAGCGTGGTGAAATTATGGCTAATTCCTCCATTATGTTGACACACCAAAAACCATGGCCCCTAGTCTCCAGGTGCTGGAGTGCTCCTGATCAAGGCAGCGGTCAGTGTGGCATGAAAGCAGGGGGTGCTAAGAATCACTGGAATGGCCCAGGCTGCCGTTTGTTATTGACCTTGGCTACGTTTAATGGACGATCCCTTGCTTCTGAAGCAAAACTTCAGGAATTGGAAGAGGAACTAGACAAGATCAAATGGGACATTGTAGGACTCAGTGAAGTTAGAAGAAAAGGTGAAGAGTTGGTGGAACTTAAAAGTGGACATTTGTTTTATTATAGAGGAACGGAAACTGGAAGAACAAGTGGTGTTGGCTTCTTAATCAACAAAAGAATTAAAGACTGTCTTCTGGAAGTTGAAAGTACATCAGATCGAGCAGCGAGGCTCGTTGTTCAACTAACCCAGCGATACCAACTTCAGATAGTACAGGTATATGCACCAACATCAAGCCATACCGACGAAGAGGTTGAAGAATTTTATGAAGAAATCAAAGAGTTACACACCAAAGGGAAACAACATATCAAGCTCATCATGGGGGATTTCAATGCAAGAATTGGACAACAGGAACAAGGAGAGACATCGGTTGGTAAATACGGATATGGGGAAAGGAATGAACGTGGCGATCAACTCATCGAATTTGCAGAAGCTGAAAACCTTAGCATCATGAATTCATTTTTTAAGAAGAAACCGCAAAGAAAATGGACATGGAAACACCCAAATGGGGGAACTAGTGAAATTGACTATATCCTGGCAAACAAGAAATCAATTATTGAAGATTGCAGCGTACTGAACAGATTTAATACTGGAAGTGATCATCGAATGGTGAGATGTAAAGTGCACTTAAATACTAAATTAGAACGACAGAAGCTCATTAGGAAACAAGTAAGTAAGAGGGTGGATCTAATGAAACTGAAAGTAAATACCGAGGCATTCAAGTTGGAATTAAAAAATCGCTTTTCTGCACTGGAAGGACTTATTGAAGAAATTGATATCTCAGAAGCAAATGAAAACATTGTTAAGACAATAGTTGAAACTGCTGGGGAAATTGGTGGTGTAACCTGTAAAAAGCACAATAGCAAATTATCTGAGAAGACGAAACAGCTCATGAAAAGGCGAAGAGATATGAAGGTGGACAATCAAAATACCAGTTCCAGGATTGAGTACATAGAACTTTGTAAAACTCTGCGCAAAAGCATGAAAGAAGACATAAGAAAATTCAACTGTGAGCTAGTAAGGAAAGCCATTGAAAATAACAAGAGCCTTAGGGTTGTTAAAGGAAGTTTATCTGTTGGGAAGAAACACATCATTGCATTAAAAGGAGAGGATGGCACCGTAACAAGAAATAGGGAAGAAATACTTAGAAGAGTTGAAGAATTCTACAAAAAACTATATGAAAGTAACAGTGGATTAAACGAAGACATTGAAATAGTCGAAGGAACAGCTCCTAAAATCTTAAAAGAAGAAGTTTCATTTGCAATAAAAAATATGAAGAAAGGAAGAGCCCCTGGTGATGATGGTATTACATTAGATATCCTAAAAGAAGCTGGAGAATATGTAGAAGACATACTTGCAAAATTCTTTACCAAATGTCTTAACAGCGGTAACATACCAAACCAATGGGATTCTGCAACAGTAATTCTTTTGCATAAAAAAGGTGATAAAGAGGATTTGAAAAATTACCGACCAATTAGCTTGTTACCTGCTATTTATAAAATCTTCACAAAAGTGCTAACACATCGCCTGCAGAAAAAATTAGATGCAGCTCAACCAAGAGAACAAGCTGGATTTCGAAGTGGATTCAGTACAGTGGACCATATTCAAGTATTAAGAGAATTAATTGAAAGAACACATGAATATGAACTTCCATTGTGTGTTGCATTTATTGACTATGAGAAGGCCTTTGACTCTATTAAAACATCAGCAGTCATCAACTCTTTAAGATCAACAGACATTGAGGATGTGTACATTGACATGGTGAAACGTGTGTATAAAAATGCAAGTGCAAAATTTCGGTTACATAAAGATACCAAAACTATCAAAATTGGTAAAGGTGTGAGGCAGGGAGATACCATTTCTCCAAAACTTTTTACTTCAGCTTTACAGATGATTTTTCAGCTGATAAATTGGAATAACAAGGGAATAAAAATAAATGGTGAATATTTAAATCATCTGCGGTTTGCTGATGACATTGTTATTTTTTCAACGAACCCATCAGAACTCCAAGACATGGTACAGGAGCTCTCAACTAGAAGTAAAGAAGTTGGACTCAAGATGAACCTACAAAAAACTAAGATCATGTTCAATAATTTCGTAGAGGAAACAAAAATACAAGTTGACAACATTGAGCTAGAAATTGCTGATTCATATATTTACCTTGGCCAGCTGATTTCAATGGATGGCAACATTATGAAAGAACTCAACAGACGTATTAAACTTGGCTGGAGTGCATTTGGAAGAAACAGTTTTATCCTGAAGGGGAAATTGCCTTTGTGTCTAAAAAGAAAGGTCTTCAACCAGTGTGTATTGCCAGTCCTCTCTTATGGATCAGAGACATGGAGTCTAACAGTTGGAGCAATACGAAAGTTACAGACAACGCAAAGGAGCATGGAGAGGTGCATGCTTGGAATAACTAGGAGAGATCGAAAAAGAAACACTTGGGTGAGAGAGCAAACTAGAGTAGAGGACATCATTGTTAAAGTAAAAGGGCTGAAATGGCGATGGGCTGGGCATATTGCAAGAAGAACTGATCAACGATGGACAACAGAAATTCTGAACTGGATTCCAAGAGACCACCGAAGACCTAGAAAACGTCCTCAAACTAGATGGGTGGATGAAATAAGAAAACAGGTTGGGGTGACGTGGAAACGAATGGCCCAGGATAGACTTGTGTGGAAAGCATTTGGAGAGACCTTCATCCAGCAGTGGATAGATAATGGTTGAATATGATGATGATGATATATATATATATATGTGTGTGTCCAAGAAAAGGTGATATTCAGAATCAAACTCTTCTTGTATAGTTTAATTCATATAACATACTGTATGATTTTTCTCATTAATCATTTTATTAAACATTAAAAAAAAACACTTCATTCCTGATTTTTTTTTCCACCATGTGAACTCAGTTGTTAAAAAGTGTATTTTGACTTTGTGGATATGGAATATTAATACACAATAAATAACAAAGTGGTAAAATGCCTTATTTAAATTTCTCTTTGTGACATGACACACAATGACACAACAATTTCAACACTTAGCAGCAGCTCCATACACCATATGATACTTTGATTTGTATATAATATTACATTATAGATTGTATAATATTAACAAGTTTTTGACAGATATTTCTTTTACTTCAACATTTTTCTGCATACAATTTGACATGATGGATTAGCAATTACTATATAAAATACACTTTCTCTTTTTTGTTGAATTTCCAATTCCAAGTCGAGATTTCTTTCTCATGCCTGCATTTGTCGGCAATTATTTTTTTAGAGTACTCAATTTTTTTTACACTTTCTATCCACAATTTGTCATTTTGTATTTTACAATAATTGTTTAACAAAATATTTGCCATCGGTTTAATACATGCATGTACAAGCACTTTAAATATTTTGCCGCATGTGCAACAGACTTCATTGAAATTATTGCTTTCAGACCAAATTTTCTCTTCTACAAGATCTATTAAAATAGAACATTGATTTCTTACTTTGAGAAAATGATCTTCATATGCTTCGGTAATACAAATTTCAAAAGCTTTATAAACTTCAGAGCGCACATAAACTACAAAATCATTAGGCCAGTACAATCCTCTTCTATCTAGAATACCAAGATACATAACATCTGGATTAGTTGTCTCATACTGCAACACGGTATTCAAAGTTAATTTTGTTTTGCAAGAATCACAAGAGTGCGAAACAACACGAGCAATATAGCCACTTATGTATATTGTAACTTTTTATTTTCAGAATTCAATTCAATGTTTTCTGACAACACATGTCCAAACATTTATGTATCCTTATTGTGGGAGCGTGTTACTGGTCAAAGAAAGAAAGTTTAAATCAAAGAATTGAATCAAACTTTGATTCAAACTACAAACAGTTTAGGGTTACATCTGTTTGAATTATTTTATTACCCTGAAGTACGGGTAGTAATTATATATAAAATCGACAAACTTTACACACCATATTTTTTTTAAATTATTGAAAATATATTTTTGCTTTGTCAGTTGGTTTTAAAATATAGGTATTTATGATATAAAAGCATATTAAAAATTTCAGAACTCTAGTACGCATAGATCCGAAGGTAATCTGCGCGCAATATAGAAAAAGTGATTTTGAGAAAAAGAGCGTTCAAGTTGGAACTTGGTAACATGTAATAGTTATTTTATACAATAGTGAAAGAAGTAATTGAAGAATTCTGATACGGGTTGTTTTAAAACACTGCCAAAAATCTATATTATTTTTTAAGCTAATATATAAAAAATCGATTTTTTAAAGATTTAAAGGTCCTGTGTACCCTTAAGAAACAAAAACACAACGAAATTACACGCCTCTACTGTTACCACTCAACGTGCCCCGAAATACGCCCTTATATATTATTTTTTATACACTTCAATGACTTATTTTTTCCATATTTTCTGGTTTTAGGTTAAAGCTGGTACCTTTTTTAATATTCTGTGAGTGTTTATGTGTGAATGAAATGTTTATGTGTGATAACAGGAATCATATCCTTTAGAACGTGAACAGAAGATATATACACATTAATAAACCTGTGAAATGAGTAAATTTCGCCTTTCTTTTCCCCCTTTCCTTGCAATTGCATGCTACACTGTACCGCACCATGATCGTTTTAACACACTAGAAGAATAGCGAGGAGCTTGCTAGGAAGGATAAGACGTCTTTTCTATTTTCTTCACGTCGCCAATGAATTACGTTTAACGTCACGTGATGTGGAGCCGCTCGAAGAGCAGCCGTTAAACTGGGGACACTGCTGTGTCCATCTTTTATATGGTCCAAAGTTCAGATATGCGCACTATGCTACAAGTTCTCAAACCGCCTAGGAAATCAATATTTCCGTTACTAGATTCGTTAGGTTAAACTTAAGAGGTTCCTTTACAATATGACGTTTCCCTTAAATGACAGGGTATGTATTTTATTAGACACCCCATTTTCCATGTGGAATAACGATGATAAAAGATTTTTTTAAGTAAAGAAAAGCCCATGCCTGTGTTAAATGTAAGTAAAGTTGCAAAAAAAAAAAAAAGGACAAAGTATATAATTGGCGTTTTAAGATTTTGTGGTATTCGGAGTTTGAATGGTTGCGGGGGAGTTATTACTTAAACTTTTTTGTATGCCATGTTTAATCATTGGTGTTAAATCAAATGTGTGAAATAAGAGTGGTTTCGAATGATTTTGGTAACGTTACCCGTGCTCTTCACAAACATAAAGGTTCTTTTGATCGTGTGGATTGTACATTATGTTTTTCAAATCTAAAGAAAAATTTAAGTGGTATTGAGGATGCTTTAAAAGAAAACTCTAGGCCATTTATTAAACGGAAATATTCGACGAAACAATACGCAATATAAATAAGAGACAAAAACGTTTTAAAAACGTATTTATGTCAAGATTGAGTTCGAGCTACGCGTTTCGGGCGATAAAAGTTCGCCCTTCTTCAGGAGTGAACACGTGGAATATCGTCAACAAACGAGGTTGATTCGCGGATGTAACTAGAGTTGAGTTATTAAGTGAAATGTTGACTTCCAAACACAGGACGTCAAGTACTACGTGGTTTTTGTAGTGCGGCCACTCCTCCCAGAATTACCAAATTGTGGAAAAGTTGGCTCTATGTTAGTAGAGGTGGCAATTATGGCGGGACTATGGACTAATATCAGAAGAAATTTGGTGGAGTACATTTCGCCAAGCTGAGTTGAAGGAAGGAGTTGAGCTGTGGTCATTCACAATGGAATCACGGAACATGTTAATGAAGAAAGCTTCGGTGAAGTCCAGTTCAAGTGGTGAATGAGGTTGGTGGATGATGCGAGCGTCGAAAAAGTTAAAGCGATGGTTGTGTTCGTGGCTGTGAACAGCAATGGATGATTTGTGCACCTCCCCTTTCGCAACGTATCGGCGATGTTCTTTCAACCGATGGATGAGGGCACGTTTTGTCTGTCCGATGTAGGAAAGTCCGCACTGGCAAAAAATTTGATACACGCCCCAGCTTTGGAGTGTGGAAATGTTAT